>CAODLS012107785.1:0-15763 GCA_948243855.1 Flueggea neowawraea
CCGTAAGTCAAATTGGCTCTAACCACAGTGTCAAAATAGACCCTTGTTTCAAATTTGGCCATGCATGGACCCTCTAGGTGCACTTCTAAGCGACCACTTTGATCAACACTGTAGGACTTCACATTGTCTGGGAACAAACCTCCTGGAAGGCCCTGGCTTCTTAGCAGGTTTTGTATGGAGGACGCTGTGGTGGTTGTTGCGGCAGCGGCGCTGGCGGCGGAGATGTGGAGGAGGAGGAGGAGAGAGAGAGACATAGAGAGCAAAGATACTGGTGTCAGAGGCATTGTTAATGTCAAGGAGAATTTGAAGGACAGAGACAGGTGTTGCATAGAATATAGATAGGTGTGTTTTGAGGTTTTTTGCGGGGTTTTAAGGCTTTGTTTAGTGAGTGTGTTATGATGTCTATTTAGTCAGGCCTTTGAAGAAGTGTCCAATTTATGTGCTGGAAAGGCATGAGTTAAATACTGACCTACCCTTGATTTATGCCCTAAAATTTGAGGTAAATTACTGTGTTAATTAGCCTGATTAAAGGGATACATTAGGATATAACAAAGTATTTTTTTGAACAGTAAACAGAGGGTGATTTCGTCAATTGAATTTGATAATGTGAGTTTTGAGGCGCATGAAAACAAGAGGTAAAAGAGGAATGCAATCCAAATCAACGAAAAACACTCGGAGGATGGCCAGCAATAAGAAATCAGACTAAAGTGAATTCAACGAGGTTAAACAAGTCACTTTCTATTGGTTATTGATTTTAACTTGCTAAATATATTTCAGATTTATTTCCTTGCACTCTTGTATGTAATCTCTAATTAAAATTTGACATATGAGGGAGAAAGTTAATTCCTTTATAATCTTTTTACGTATAAAGATTTTAAAAATAACACAAGCAAATTTTGATTGAAAGTGTAAAAAAAGGGTGCACATAACATTTTTTCAAAATCTAATTTAGGTCTCTGTACACGCATGATGTTTGTTTTAAATATATTTAACTGATAATACATATTCAATTGTACTTATTTTATCATAATTTTAAAGAAACAAACTCAAATAGATTAAGGTTGAGGTGGAGACCAAATAATGTAGTTTAGATGTGAGTCTTGGAGGGAGAAGGAACATGGAGGTGAACTTCCTTAGATTGCGGCATCGCAATGGGCACACTCAAATGGGATTAAAGCTTGTTGGTAATTATTTTTAATGGAGGAAATTAAAATAATCAATTGGTTGCCACACTCATATAATCATAGACATAGAACCAACAATTTCCTTCTCTTTCGACTCTTTTGGCTACTAATGATATCTTCGTACATGCATTGATTAGAATATTGTCTGAGTGCTTTTTTTGACCTAGCGCTACATTCCTGCTCACAGACCCCATGACCACCCCTTCTTTCTTGTAGCTAATCCTCCGGACCTGTAATCAAGCCCAAGTCCGAATTATCAACTGCATTTCTCTTCTCAGCAAAAATTTCCTTACAATTTCCCTGGTTGGAATTCATTTAATATTGAAGTGGCTAGATCTGTTGTGAGTCACCATGAAGTTTTTTTTCTGGGGCTAAAAATTTCTGTTGAGAATTACAACTTGTATTGGCTTTTATTGCAGATCATGATGCTGGTACATGAGAGAAGAGCACTCTTACATAATTATTATCTACTATTACTCTAATTATAAATGCTTCCATCACTATAACGCTTGAGAGACATGAGCCACACATGAATTAAGTTCCTTAAATTTGAAAATGAAATGATCACTCACCATTGTTGCTTTTTGAAAATTATTGAGTTTCATTATTATTTGGAAGCAGCCAATAATGGACCCTTTGTGACCCCCTTCTTTCAAGATCACAACATTTATTGGTGAGCAACGTAGAATTTAAATCAAATGGGCGTAAAACGAACCATAAATTTGACGGACTAGTGAAGGAAATGTACAAAGAATTGAAACCAAGTGAAATTCAACCAAGCCATGGATCATTGACGTACTTGACCTGCTGATTTTGTCCCTGGTAATGCTTTTCATAGCCATAAACAGCATTCCCAAAGTTTCCGACGTCATCCCTTGATCCTGTACTATATGGATCCAAGCTTCCAAATAGATAATCAGCAGTCCCGTTCCATGGATTACCATAACTCCCACAATGATCATGATGACCGAATTCTTGACAATCTTGGGCTGTTCTTTGGATTCGGGAAAGACAAGTCCAGTACCCAAATAAGCTTTCACAAAGATCCATAGCTTCCAAGCCATACCCTGATGGAATATACGGCACTTGCTTGCCATAATAACCTTGCTGATCTCCATGTCCAGCTTCTTCACCATTCTTGTCAACAATCTCCTCTTGATGACCATGGTCCACGTCCGACGGGTTGTTGTTGACTGCGTCAATAACATGAGTGGGTTTGGTTTCAACAGGGGTTTTTGGTGCAGAATCATCTTTGATAGGCTTCAAAGGGACTCCACTCAAAGAAGAGGAATCTGGGTGTGGTACAGAACGAGGATAGCAGGTTTGATCAGAAGGAGGCAGGGGTTTGCCGTAGGTTCCAACAATGTCATATCCTCCACCGTAAGGGGTTGGATCGTACTCTTCGAAATCAGTATCATCCATTGCAGCCACGGAGTAAGAAACAACGAGTCGAGTCTGTACGTGATAATAAGGAGCTGGTTCGTATTCTATGTACTTCGGTTCACTGTAACTTTTCGCAGAGTAAGCAAAAGTTGAGTAGCTGGGAACTGGGTCATAATCAGTGAAAAATTGAGGTGGGTCTGAGGGAAAATTTTGGTAGTCGTTGAACTCGTATGAAGTAGGGGAATAAGGCACTGATTCTTGAAGATGAGGATAATCATAAGAAGAATAATAAGGGGTTAAGGAGAACTCACCGTCATCACCGACAAGATTATCGTAATTGTGTTCATAATAGCCGGAGTTGTAGCTGTCCATAGCTCATACGATTGTTAATCTCTTCCAAGTGGAACAGAAATCCAGAGCGTGTCTATGATGAAGATGAATTAAAATGAAGACCATAGAAGCCTTATCTGGTGGGCTACATGTTGGTGCTACAATTATCCAATTCCCACAGCTAGCAGAAACTAGCCCTTTTGTGATTAGACATAAACAAACAATCAATTGATTGGTGATTAAGAAAATATAATAACATGATAAGACTGTAAAGTTTGCATATATCTAGAATGAATTAGCAACAAGGAGCATGTGGTTTTAGGGATTGGTCCACGTAGGACAAGCAATTCCTTCCAGTTAACATGATGGATGTATTTACTTTTTCGGAAAATTCTCGACTACAATATGATTAATCAAAAAATGGCATTTTCTTTAGAATATGTGTCAAAGTAGGTCCAATTATCTGCATGTCATTTTTTTATTGATTTGCCGTAGGACTTTAGTCATACACTAAATATAGTCAAAAATTTTCCGAATTTTCAAAGCCACATTCACTTGTAGTTGACAAGTCTTCATCATAGAAAACGAAAGGCCCTTTCTTCACAGGGTTAATTACTGGTATGGTCCTGTTTTATTTCATCAAATCGAACCGAACCGACTAATCTCTGAATTGACTTTTTCGATTCGATGAGTTGGATTACAATCTGGACACCCGTCTGAATCACCAGCCGTTCTACGGCCACAACAAAGTATTCGTGCAGTGGTTTGGTTGTTTCAAAGCCTAACAACGCCGTTATGTGGATGGGTTAAAGGTTAGTCGTTGAGAAAGATTTCGGAAAAATTTAACATTTATACTAAATTAAAATTTAGAGTTGGGTTTTTACCATACACTAAATTCATTTTGACAAATAGAAATACTCTTGAAACATCTTGAAAAACTATCAGATTTTTAATTGATTGAGAAATTGACCGATAATTTGATATATTTTTATGAGAATTGATTTTTTCACAAAAAAAAGATAAATTTCAAGGAAGAATAAAACTGATCTCTTAGAACATATATGGTTGTATCCAAATGTCTCCAAATCACAATTTTTTTATATAAAATTTGATTTAATAAAATTTTGATTTAATAATTTTTAAATTAAATGTATTCAAATTACAATTTTTAATATAATTTTACAATTTTTTGGACAGTCTAAAAAATGTATCCAAATCTTAAATTTTTATATAATTTTTAACAATTTATTTAAAGTAACTAAATGTATCCAAATGTATTCAAAATTCAATTTTTACATAATTTTTTAGTCTCCAAATGTATCCAAAATTTAATTTTTACATAATTTTTTAGTCTCCAAATATCTCGGAATATATCCGCAAGTCTTCACATGTATTCACATGTCTCCAAATATATCCATCCCCATACAAAATCAATATAATTCAAAGAAAAATTAACAAAATCAGTAAAATCAACCTAAAACAAATACAATTGTTGTCTTTCTCATTTTAAACAATGGTAAAACAATTTTTCTAGAATTTTTTTAAAAGCAATAATAAAAAAGATTTTTTCTAAAATCTTTTAAAACATAGGTCTTTTTTTTGTAAAATCATCAAATCAACAAGAAACAGCAACTAGGTTTTTCCAACCCTAGTCGCCGCCCCTCAGAATCATTTTGTGCTGCTACAGCTGATCCTTCTGTCTGAGCCACTAGCCTCTAGTGAGAACTACAAGAAACCAAATTTGGCGAGGAGAAAAGAGGGGGAGATAAGAGCGACGGTGATGAGAGAAGGGATGAAAAGGAGAAGAGCGCGAAGTCGGGAAAGGAAGGGAGGAGGGTGGCGGGAGGGAGGGACGAAGCAGAAACAAAGAAAGAGAAAGAGAGAGACGGAGTAGGTTAGAGCGCGACAGCGGCTGGCAGCAAAAACGAATCTAGGGTTTCAGATTTTTTGAAAGAAACATGAGTGAGAGAAAGGAGAGGAGAGAGAAAGGAAGGGAGAGAGAGAGAGAGAAATGAGGAAAGAGAAAAAAATTGATCAAATGAAACGAGAAATTGATTTTTATGTGATCGAATATGGGATTTTTCAAATAAAAATTAAAAATATGGTATCAAGACAACTGAATATTAAAAATATTAGTATTTTATCCATTTGAAAACCTTGTTTTTTTTATCAAAATCTAAAAGTTAATCAGACGCTTGACATAATTACCTCAAAGATTTTGACGCAAGGGGTGGACTTTGATAAAAGGCCCTTAGCATGGCAATGGTGAACAATTATGGACTAGAGCCCACTAAATTGGGCTCTCTTGGACCCAAACGTCCTGTGAATGAGATGAAAGTCTTAGGTCCTCCAATCCATTTTCGTCATTCGCATTATTTCGTGAGTGATTGCAGTGTGCACGTGCAAAGAGATTCAAAATTGTGCACGCACAGCTGTTGAAATTTAAATTACAATTTTTTTTTTGTAAAATTACACCCATGATCCTTCAAAATTTAACATTCTATGCTCATACTCCTTCAACCTAAATCATGCACATGTATTTTTATCTTGCTTATATTCAGTTTTTTGTTGTAATTTTCTAAACCCATATTTTTTGGGTTTTTATCCTATTGTTATTCGGTTGTCTATAATTTTTTTTTATTAAATCTGACAATATGTTGTTTTTTTGTTGGTTTATTTTTTGTTTTAATTTTATTTTTTGAATAAAAACTTATGCTATGTGTACAAAAAATGAAATCAAACAAGTGAGACTTACTTGAAAAACAAACTCAAAACAAAATATAAACAGAGCAAAAACAAAATAAAAATAATTTGTTCATTTAAAAAAGAAAACAAACTCAAAAAAAATAAAAAACTTAATGAAAACACAATATAAACAAAATATAAACAACCATTAAACAAATAAAAAAACATAACACAAAAAAAAACAAAAACAAGATCCAAACAAAACATAAACAGCGTGATTTTGTAATTTAAAAAAAAAAAGACGACACACGTATAATTCTGAAAAAATAACTTGTAATTTAATTTTTAGCTTGTGTAGCTATAAATTTGAATTATTTTTTCTGTGAAAATAAAATTAGCCCTTGTTTTGTTATATTTACCTTTCTTGCTAAGTGAAATGGCATCTTATTTTTTAGCCAAAAAGAAAAGGGTGAAAATAATTAAAAGATAAAACCGTCTCGAGTACTCAAATTGAAATTTGAAGATGCAGATATATTGAAATTATATATGCACTGTCGTATTAGCATATGTTGCTGTTAATTAATCGGGACCAATATATAGTCTTATAGCTTAGTACATTATTTTTTGCTTCATGGTTGACTCCAACACACCAAAAAAATCATACATCTGCGTTAAGGAATTAAATTCTATGGCTTAAACGACTCAATCTGATTTGTTGTGCATTGAAAATTATCCATTTGATTTGTCTCATCAAGTACTGACAAGGTTAGGTTCCTATTACATTACTTGTATTGTAACAGTATCAAATTCTGATCCATGGGTCCAACATACTGCCTAACCTAGATCGTCTTATAGAGGTAACACATTTTATGATAATTATTTGACCAAATATTGTATCACATCTGTGGTTCAGAAGAAGTTAATTATTTTAAGATGATATGCAGAGATTAGGGAAGAAAAATTTCAAGGAAACAGGAACAAAAGCAAACCAAATCTTGTACTCATATGTGCAATGTCTCTCTTTGTATATCCTAAACAATTGTAGTTTGATTCGAGCATATTTAATATTGTTAATCCCCTACAATCATCTTTAAATATGTAACTAATCTGTCAAGCTAGTTCATGGTAATGGAATGAGCAGCCTAAATTGTCTGCGAGAAACCACCATTCAGTTGACAATTTGTTGGATTCGTGAAAATTAATTAAGAAAATAACCATATATAGTGATTGGTTTGGATTACAAGGCTTAATTTAGTCAGATTGCAAGTTTACTGGGTGTGAATTTTGTCTGCTTGACTTGTGAATTCATATATTTTACAACTTTTCCTCTTTGATGTATTCACTAACCAGAAAAAGCGTGTGGAACCTATTGACTTTCTAGTTAATTGAATAAATGTGCATTGTTTAATTTCTTCACGTATGTGTTTTGACATTTTGTTCCTTCTTCTTTTTACTTTGATTTTCTTCCCCTTGTTAAATTAAAGGATTAATTAATATCAAAAAAGAAACGAAATAAACTGATAATTCTGAAATGGTTTTTTCATATTTTGAAAAACTAAGGACTAATCTTTATTTTGAATTTTTTATAGCCTGTTAAAGAAAAGTTAAAGCATATATACGATGATTAGCTGTATATAATTGATTTCTTAATTCCTCCGAGGACATGATCAATTGAAATCTTCACGAAGGGGAAAAGATACGAAAAATTGAAACCTAATTAATAGTTTTTCTCCTTATCCTAATTAACAGTCTTCTGATTACTTAGGTTATTGAAATTAGCAATATAATTCACGCATAACATCAAACTTTTATCATAAAGTATTAGTTTGTTAAAAACAAAGGAGCAGCTTAACCTTTCTTTCGGAGTTTAGTTGTTGGATTAAAGCCATATCAACTCTTTTAGGATATGTGATATATATCAGCTTCCATTTGATTTAAACTAGTTATAAACGTGAAAACAGTCTAATCTTGTTTGCACACTTTCCTAGTTACAAATAAACCTATTTGAAAAATAAAAGGGCTGCTATATATATTATGTAAAACTCTTTGACGTTCGATTTTGCGTATGTTTGTTCGCATAATCATATTGATAATTGAGCAAATTAACCGTCCTAACTTGCTCCTACTTCGAATCAGACCACACAAAAAGTCAGAGTTGCATTCTTATGTATATGTTAAATTGCAAATTAAATCAATGTAAAACATAACAATATTTTTAATAATTTAAATGTTAAAAAATGTTAACAATATTAGCACCTGATACGAATACAGAAAAAGAAGTGTGAATTATGACAGGTAAAGAAGGAGAGGAAGATTAGTGTGGACAAATGAAATGTTGCTTCATCGATAATCATGAGAGTACAGAAAAGAAACAAAGAGAGTAGGTCCAACCCACCCATTTCAGAACTCCATTTGTAACATCATTAACCAAAACACTAGAACCTTATTTTATCTTCTTCAATCCATGGCCCTTGATTCTTCTTCGATCAATTACAACAAAATTGACCCATCTAAATTTTTGTTTCCTTTTGCACAATGATGATGTCTTGCTGAGGAGGGACCTCTAAGGACAGGTCCCATTCACGCAAAATTTGAATTAACTTGGACATGATCAGCTATGTAAGTGAAAGAATTGTTCCCAATTAAGGGTTCTCATAATCTATTGTTGGGTCTTAATTTTGCTTTCAAACGTTTCCGATTACACATATTGAATCTTAATCAAGAACATTAAAAAATAAAATTGAACCTCCAAAACATCAGGGTTGTCAATTTTGATGTCCAAAAAGCATTAAAGTAATTTGAATAAATGTCATACGTACATTTCATCTTCAAATTTTGGAGGGTTTTATAAAACTTGGGACCCATGAAGACTTTGAAGAATGTTTCAACAAAGGGTCAATTGTAAATGTCTACCCCACAATGGGAAGACTAATTTTCGGTGACATTACACTAACTAGTCCACAAAGCCAATGATTGACAAGTTGTCATCGTTTGGAATTGATGAACTCTCACTTTGGTGGAAAATATGGATCAATTTTTTTTTAATCTCAGCCATCGGAAGTCAATCGAGATAGAGATGTCTAAAGAGGGAACATAAATAAAAACTCTTAATAATTCAAAAAGAAGGATTACAATTGGCTTAATTAGTGCGTGTGTGTAAGAAAGAGTAAGTGAAGATTGCAAGAACAAGTAACCCAATGCTACAAAGTATAGACAATAATTATGACTCTTTAATGATAGAATTACCTATAGGACGGCGACAAAAAATTGCAAGGTTGGAGCTCTATAATCATTTTATTTTTTTCAACCAGCATGCCCTATCCACACATTAATTTAAAATGGCTGTCACCAACCAGTTGGTCAATATTTTTATATGAACTTAATGTTTCTTTTCGTTCGTGTGCAAATCCACTCTTAAAAGCAGAAGAGAAATTATATATGTTTATCTACCCACGTATATTAATAATTACATATTATTCAAAGACTTATACATGTGTCTTATATCCTAACAATTATAAGAATATTCTCGTCACCTGAATTTATATTGGCTGTTATGGTAGTGGATTTTTTGTGGGTACATCATAATCCTTGGACCATTGTGTCATCCCGTATTTCCGTTCGTTTCTAATTATCCATAATTAAATCTCTATAATGTTGACCTAATATTAAAAAGTTTGAGACATAAACCTAAAACTCCATATATATCAAAGAAGCTCAACTTGTTTAAGGCTGGACCTAGAATGATTTAGTCTAAAGTATTTTTTTATTATATAGTTATTTGATGAATTCGAATTCAAACATGTTAATGGCAAAATTTACTTTTTTATAGGTATATATTATCATTAAATCAAAACACAGCCCCGAAAATATATAGTGACTGGTAAAAATTTCTACATTACAGTCTTGTTTCCATACGATTAGTGGTCTGCCAAAGTTACCGCTACGGGCATTCAAAGTTTAAAGACAAATACAAGGAAAGAATGGCTCTGGACATCTGAAAGCATCAATGCCGGAGATACAAAAGTCCCTGAATTTACATTTCACATAAAAACCACAATTATGAAAAGCCGAAAAGATTATATCATCCCATGAGGCTGCTATTTCTTGCTGAAAAACAGCTCGGTTTCTTGATTTCCCCAATTTCCAAGCCAATACTTGCCATAGAGAGATCCTTAAAGCCTATAAAACTCAACTCGAGATTTTAATTTACAATCTGTTTTATTATGGTCATTATTAGTATTTGTTGGAGATGCACAAGTGGATCAATTTGAAATTATGATACGTGTACACAATAATATATCCATCATAGAATAATCCATTTGTGTAACAGCTAGATACATTTTATGGACGTGAAACAGATGCATTCGCGTGCTTAAGTGAACCACAAGCAGTTTCCACGACAATGGAACTTGTTAACGTTAAAAATATGTGTACAATGAAATGGGAAGTTTGAGTTAGTTGAAGGTCTTCAGGGTGGTTTATAGTTAGTAATTAGATTATACTCCTAATTAGCTTTCGCTGCACTTACTCTTAGAGCCATATCTGAAGGAGTTTAGGTATGTGTGGTGGGAAGTCATAAGCGATGACATGAGCAAATACAGGTGGTGTACAAAATGGTCATTTTCGTTTAACTAAGAGAACATTCCACAGAGCACAAAAAAACAAGTAGAAAATACAAGAAGTGGATGGGGAGTGACCCAATATTGTTTTGCATCAATTGAGTTTAGAAAGTGACCATAATGTCCTACCTCAACAATCTTACTGAGGGACTGTCTTTGCTTGTATATATATTAACTATACATAAGGCAGCAGCCCACTTCACCGGCGACTTCCCACATTTTCCTTCCACGCGCTGCCCCTAATTTCTCTTGTTAACTAATATGACTTTTTTCTAGCTAGTACAACTATATATTTATACAACTGTTTTATTAATATATATTTAATTTATGATATGTATTGATATGGAGCAACGAATGCTATAACGCCATGGGTTCAATGAAAAGACCTGCAAGACAGATTGGATGACAAGAGAGAGTCCAGACTATTTTCAGAGCATTTATTGTAACGCTTAAATCACAAGTCTGATAAAAGAAAGAGAGAAGAAGGGAGAAAGGGTGTATATATTAAAGGTTTACTATGTGTTGGTTGCTAATAAACAGGTCTATACTTAAGATCTTCCCCTGTATCATAATTTGGTAATTTCATTGGATATGAACCGTAGTTTGCAAATGGACACTTTATGATGAGACGTATTACTTAGCATGTACGAAAATATAGGAGATTAATTTTAAACAAATTTCATATGTTAAAAGACGTAATAGTTTTATATATCCAAATTTATTAGATATTAGATATCCTTGAATATTTTGTGATTTAATGAGAAAACTGTTATTAGAGAGGTTGGTAGATTGTGGCGTAAGAGGTCAACGAGGTGGCTAAAAATAGAATTAGGAAGGAGAATTAAGGGAATTTAAGGGGTAGAGATATATGAGAAAAAAAATGGTCACAATCGGGGGTTTGACTCTTGCGGTTGAGAATGAAAAGAGAGGCCCCAGGTGCCGTAGCACGCGTCAGTGCCGCGTGGGCCCAGCGTTGACTCCGACAACAACTCCATTCTGTTCACATTTGGTCGCAACCCATCACAACTCGTCTCTCCTCCCCCCAATCAAACCTCATAACCTTTGTAAAAGTTAATCTCCTAAATTTATCTTTAATCACGATTTTTATTTTATTTTTAATCGTAATTAGATCACTACATGCTGCGTTACTCAAGTTTTAACATCTATCTAATTTTTTAAATTGAATGAGTTTCTGTAAAATGCCAACAAATATTATACATGTTTGATCTCCTGTGTATATAAAAAGGTAATTATTCATTTTAAATTAACTCTTTTTATTATATTACTTTTATTAACTTAAGTATCAGAGTAAGTTTTCTAAAAACCTTTCATTGCAATCTATGTGTATATGTTTGTCTCTTTTTAGCTCTCATTGATCTAGTTCATTTATTTAAAAGAGTCTTATTACTTCTTAATTTCACAAAGAATAAAGCTCCAAAAGTAAAATTTATGAAATAGGTTCCTTCTGCTGGAAATTTAATTTGCAAATTACAAAGTGCTTCCCACTTGAAAATGTAAAAGTAATTAGGGAATGTCTTAATAACATTAAATAGTATGACATTTGTTCGTTTTGGTATTTATAATTTGGCCTATTGAAAATAACACTCAATAGCACCACATTTGTGATCTTTTGTATTCGTGGCCGTTAGTTTTCAAGTAATAGTCATCACGCTATCAGTATCATGTCATTAATTATCTTTTTTTAGCAGAAATACTAATAAAAAATAGTACTATTGAGTGTTATTTTCGAAAGATTGAACCATAAATATAAAAACAAGTAAAAATTGAGTTATTTAATGTAATTAAGCAAAGTTAGAAATCGGAGTTATTTTCAATGTCAATCATGAGATGGAAAATAATGAATTTTAGTGGAATTAGGATATATTTTTAACTCCAAAAATGCTAGATCGCATAAATACATAATCATCATTACATATTGGTCCACCCAATATTTCAAAATAGTATAGTAAATTGCAATGGATTAAGCTTTGAACACATCTTTTTACATAAACGACACAAATCACATGAATCTATTTCACACGTGGGTCACTAATTAAACTGAATTTAATCACACACTTATAAGCAGAGAAAGTATCAATGTCAAGTATATTTAACGTTGAAATTAGAGTCTTCTCATTTCATTTTAGAGGAGATGAAAAAAAAATTAATAATGTATCTGACCTAACTTGACTCTGTTTAGTCAGTTAGTCCAAGTCAACGTATTGCACATTTTAAACAAAAGCGGATTTGCAAATATCTGATTCTAAGTTTTGAGAGTTGAGACTAAATTTTAAACTATAATTTGGTTTTCAATTCCTACTTTTTTTTGGACAACAGTTGAAAATTAGCAACTAGAAATTGATCAGAAAAGAAAACAAAATTGAAAACAAACTTGTCGGCCAATCTGACTGACTACTGACCAAATATAGTAATTAATTAGAGTTAATATTTTTCATTTCAATGTATTGTAATCAGAGATTAGGTGAGTAGTGAATTGTTTGGTCAACTGTGCCACTGGTTTAATTAGCTTTGCCTTCTTGGCTTGCGCTCAACATATATCCCCTTAAAATTCATTTTCCAAAGACTGATATTTCAAACTTTCGGTTTTACACAATTAAAATTAGCAAGATAATGACTTTGCAAGGTGATAATTTTTTATATTTTTTTTGGAAACGATAATTCTATATTGAAAATAGGGGATCATTTCCAAATATGAGGTTACATAGGATGATGTATATAAGTGAGATTTTTGCTGAAAGGCCAAACCGTGTTTAGTGTTTACTAAATCCATTTAATAACATCTGTAGGAATAGGCTTTTTTTCACAAGTCTATTTTATTGTTCCCACAAAAAATTGAACCTACGATTTCTTAAGATTAGAATTGATTAAATGACCTTTTAATATTAAAGTTGATTTCAGCATCAACGAGTTATTAGTTTATTAATTATATAAGAACAACTTATTATAAAAAACATGTATAGGACCTTACTCTTCAATTTATGTTAAACCATTTAATAAAGTTTTGTTCATGAAACTAAATGTCGGAACTACTTAATTGTATGTCCAAATTAATTTTCGTGTCCCATATGCTGGATGCTGCTCAAGATATTTTATTTAATGGAGATAATTGTTTTTAAAAGAGATCATCACGGTTGGATAACACTTAATTATGGCATATGATTCTCCAAAAAAAGGGAAAAATAATATATAATTATGATACATGAACACTTAAATAATATTGTTAAGAAACATTCAGACAGACCATCATTATAAATTGAGGCACGTATGTGCAAAAAATATTTGTACATGAATAATTCATGTATTCATACGTTGTCCATAATATTTATACACTCCATATATACACACACACGTAATAATACAAGAATACATATTATGGCATCCGTGATCTTCCAGTATTTGAAGGGAAAATAATTAATTAGCTTTTCTTCTGATGTTTTCCATGATTTGAGAATTTCTAAAATATTTATATCACAAAAAAAATTAATTTCAGTCAACAAAAAAGTTTGCACTAAACCGTAAAAGATTTTCAAGTGGCAAAGTTTGGTTAATCTAATTAGCGCAAGAAAATTAGTTAAATTTAGTACGGTTTCCAATTTTTTTTTGACCTACAAAAGGGAAGTCGGGAGCAACCAATAGTAATATATCCTGTTGGACGTTATCATGCAGGCATTACCTCTCTGCTACGGTATTTTTTTGAGAGTCATAACTGAAATCGGCAGTGAACTTGAGTCTGTGTACTAATGCGGTCATCGTCGCACCTTAGTGAGACAAGCAACTGGGGGAAACCAACTTTATTGCGCGAAACGGGTCAACGACAACCAAAACTACCCAATTTTGACGTTGCTCCTACTCAAACTCACGTCTCGCGAACTAACACCGTGTCTCCCAGCCGCCAGGCTACCCTCACGGGGTTGGGTTTCCAATTTAACTATATGGTGAGGATCACGCGCCATGGATTAGAAAATACAAACCTACCGCCGCCATGATCGTGCTTGGGACCGTCAATTCCTCCTCTGGACCTCTCGGGTTTATCTCAATCTTTCTTTTCCATTTATTTTTATTTTATACACCAATTTATCATGAACCGTCGGATTCAATCAAGAACCAAAATCAGCCGTCAGAAGACTGCCACATTTCAGTGTCAGTGAACCAATAATCATTAAGCATGTCACTTTATGGAATAAAAAGATTATGGAATAAAAACAGAGAATAATATATATAGTTATAAATTGTAAGGTGAAATAAAAATTCAGATAGTTCAGATATACATATTACGCAATCAAGACAGCAACGAACGAACAAAAAATTATTTTAAAAAAGACTGATAAAGCAAACCAAAAAAGAGAAAATTCGATATGCAAAAATGCCTCTTCTCATTTGTCCCATCAGACCCTTCTCTCATGGCGTCAACTCACTAATAAATAAATAAAATTTTCTTAATCAAAATAGGTGGAACAGATGGTAAATCTGTAAGTGTAGCAAAAAAAAAAAAGATAAGTTCGAGCGGTGAGATATTATTTGAACAGTTATTTAGATTACGTCCTTACTTCAAATTGTAAGACTTGTCTGTGATTGCTATTTGATAAACTTGGACTGAATGGAGGCCCCTAAACTGAGACATGATTAACTCCTTCAAAGATTTACTGGTTGATCCGATCAAAAAATAAACTGGCTAGGTATCCTATTACCAAAAAAAAATTTGGGTAATTACCATTTTGTTTGTCCGTACTATTGAACCGTCCCATATATATAAATGGCATTTTCCTTCAACCAAATCAACAAAACACAATTCACATGTGTATCACATAGAAAACACAAACGAAATACTTCAACAACAACATCAGTATCTTTATTAATTGTAAAAAATGGCTGAGGAGTTTCAGGCCGGAATTTGTGGCGGCAGCTTGTGGAATCCTGAGAGAAGCGTCTTCCTGGGCGGTTCATCACCATGTTCCGTGATGAATAGTGCTAGTGATGTGGGTATTTATGGGTCATGGGTCACGGATATGGTGGACTTGAAGGCCAGGTCGTGCAAGGAAACTAATAATTCTATGTCTGACGATAGTTCTATTGTCTTACAAAGCTCTAAAACCCCTCAACAGGGTACAACCACTGATTCAGATAATAGCGGCGGCAGTGGTGGCGGAGGCTGCGGTAGTGGAAGTATATTGATAGATTCCACCTTGCAAATGATGGGTTTTGGGATTTCTTCTCCGTTATCATCATCTGACTGGAATCAAAACTTACTGTAAGTTTAATTTATTTTTTATCTAATCTTCAATTTTAAGGGTGCTTGATAAAGTTCAAAGCTTCAACTACACGTTAGAAGACTTGTGCTCATGAAAAAGAAAGTCAATTATAACGGATTAATAATCTTTTTTTGCAGTCGAGGAAGAGGAGAGAGTTATAATTTCATGCTACAAGAAGACATGAATTCAGGCCTGAATTCTTCACAACAACAAAAGGATTGGATTCCAAAGAGCTTCACAAGCACAACTGGAACTGAAGACTCAACAATTACAGCTTTCAAAGCAATTAATC
>CAODLS012107868.1:0-23955 GCA_948243855.1 Flueggea neowawraea
TTATTATTTTGTTTTCTTTAATTTCTATGGATAGCTAAATATTTTGCGAGAATTAAATTTTCAAGCATTCATTTTATGTTAATCTTTTGGGTTGAATAAAATTTATGCGGTGTCTGTTGCATTTCATTGTTCTAATTACAGTTGAGAGATCAAATTGGATTATTTGTGTTATGTGTGCAATGAGAGTTATAGCATAATAAACCTATAAACATCGGGTTAGTTGAGAATCATTGAGAGATTGTGAGGGTTAACTAATTGCTTGAAGGATTACTTAATACATCAATTGATATAACTTGAGTTGGAATTGGTAATTGAGAGATTATAATTCCACTCTTGTTATCTAATTTGATAGTTAGTTATTGTTTGAGGGAGGATAACTAAAAATATTAGATATCTAGAGCCTTAGCAACATTAATCCCAATTGAAAGAATAAGAGAGAATGTGAATAGTGTTAATTCTTAAGTTGTGGTCTTGATTGTTAAGTATTAGTTGAATTTTGGTATATACTTGTTATTTCCTTTATTTTATTAATCATTTTTTTATTTTCTTTATTTTCTTAATCATTCATCTCTTATTCTCTTAAACAAATTTAAACTAAATCAATTGGTGAGTAAATTCATAGTCTTCGTGAGAACGATATTTTTACTACTTAAATAACTATGCACTTGCGGCTCAACAAGTTTTTGGCGTCGTTGCTGGGGACTATAGGATTTAACTTCTTTGTTGATTTAGTTAGGCTTGATTTGAGATTTTTTTTCTTTTAGCTGTGTTACGTTTCTTTTTCTTGCAATTGTTTAGGTATATGCCAAAAAGGAAAACTAAGAAATCTCAAGCACCTTTAGAAGCAAACATTCCAGAGATTGTAAGACACAAAAGGGATTTGAGGCTTGAAAGACGCGAAAGAATGGCGGAAGAAGAAGCCAACCAAACGACCCTACAACGAACCCTTGTGGAGTATGTGAGGTTGGGTTTCAATGCCAACCAATAAGGAGTTGCTTGACCGCCAGTGAATGCCAACAATTTCGAGATCAAGCCGACATTGTTGCAAATGATTCAATCAAGTGTGCAATTCTATGGCTTGGCAAATGAAGACCCCAATGCTCACATTGCCAATTTTTTGGAGATTTGTGATACCTTCAAATACAATGGGGTGTCCGATGATGCTATAAGGCTTCGCTTGTTTCCCTTCACTCTCAAAGACCGAGCCAAGGCGTGGTTGGATTCTTTTAGCTTCGAGATCAATCAACAAGTGGGATCAATTGGCACAAACTTTCCTAGCCAAGCATTTTCCTTTGACTAAAACGGTGAGAATTATTAAAGAAATCACTATTTTCCACCAAGTTGAAGGAGAACCTTTGTATGAAGCTTGGGAGCGGTTCAAGGAGTTGCCCACACCACAATTTACCAAGAGAGTTGTTGTTACAAACTGATTCCAATGGGGTCAATCCTATTACAAGATGCAACATTGATGCTGCGGCGGGTAGTTCTTTGATGAGAAAAACAGTAGATGCTACCTATGATGTTTTAGAAGAGATGGCAACCAACAACTTTTTATAGGCAATGGAGAAGGCTAGAACACCAATTAAAGAACAAAAGGGAGTGGTAGCTCTTGATCCGGTGATGGCTTTACAAGCGGAGGTGGCTCAGTTGTCCAAGCAACTAAGCGATATTAGAATGGTGATGGCTTTATAAACGCTGACTACTCGATTTGTCAAAAATAAAATTCTGAATTCAACACCCTTAATTTTCTAGCTCTTCAGAGTCGATGCAACAAAATTGAGCATAACATAGCTTTTCCTTTGATATGCTGTAAATACCTAGAACAACAAAAAATGCAAACAAAATAGAATCCATATATGCATAAGATCTCAATGATTTGCCTCATGGACCGTAGTTATAAACCAGGTGATTCCTCAGGCCATGGCATCCGGACAATGATTTCGAGTATGTGTTTCACTTAAAATCCGACTTTAGAAATGGCGTTATTAACACTAAAATTACAAGATATGATATTTCAGTTGACCATTGCAAAAAAAAATGGTTTCATTTGATTACAAATATTGCGCTTAATGAAAATATAACAGTAAAAAATACAATTGCTAAATGGGAAGAAAATCTGATCTCAAAGCCCTTAATTCTCTCAAACAAAGAGAAATTTTGAGTGTTCCATACAAATGTATACAAGCAACACGAGGATAATTACAAAAACTCAGAAAATTCAACTCAATAAACATGAACAGAAATTTTACAGAAAAAAAAAAAGAAAAGAAGAAAGGCCAATTACATAGGCTATTTGCAAGGTTGAATCACATTTTAATTATTTAATTAAAATAAACTTGGGAAGATGCAAAGAGAGAATTATCAGTAGTATTAGCTGAACCTTTCTTCTTGAAAAATAGATCGCCAACAAGTGGAACAATTGGCTTTTTCTTCATCATCTTGATCCTCTCCTTCTTAAAGTTACCTCCATGACATTTCTCCTCACTGAGCTTCAATATTTGAGCCAAAGTTGGTGAATTCTCCATTCTCTTCGTCAACTCTCTCCTCCTCTCTTCCTCTCTCAACACATCCTCCTTCTTTTCTCTCTCAAAATTTGCCTTCCTGGCTGCAGCAGCTTCAGCCGCGGCCAACTTAGACATGTTCTTGTGAAGCTCAGCATTTAAAGAAGCCAAGGCGACTTCGGTCTCCGATTCCCGCTCCTTCAACAACTTCAGTTCAACCTTTGTTTCCTCGAGCTCGGCCTCTAATTTCTTCAACGTATCGAAAACTACCCCGTTTTGATTATCCTCATGAATTTCATCTTCTTTGCCAGGGCTTTTAAGGCTTGGTGGAGAAAAGCTCCATGAAGTGCTTTCTTTACTTGACGGGGGAGTGTAATAGGGCTTTGGAGAGTAGATTTCACCCACAAGAATCCGCTCGCCGAATATGGCCACGGCTTCTTTGACAGAGCTAAAAGCGCGAGAGGTGTCAACAGAGGATCTATAGTCTTTGGCTCTAGAAGGAAGTGTACTTTCCATGGTGGTGGAGGATGAGAATAGTTTGGAAAAGAAAGGGTAAGAGAGTGAATATTTGATGATGGTTTTGGTTTGGTTAGAATGGTTTCTTTGCTTTCACTTCAAAAGATTATGGAGAGACAGTGAAAATGAAAGGAGAAAAATGAAGACCGTTGTTTCAAGGTTAAGACACTTGAAGAGAGATTTGGAGGGGAAAGAGGATGATAATTGACAAGGACTTGAAACCTAATAGTAGTGCTGCTTTTTGTGAATGGCCTATTAAGAATTAAGCACGCATATATAAAGAAAGTTTTTATAGGCAATCGAATTCAATCAAGAAATTTGCCAATCATTATGCAGTCGTTGATAGTTACATTAGGTTAGCCTTGTTCTTACTTTCTGGTGACTAGGTGCTTTTTCTTTCATCTTTATAATGTATTCGGTCAATGTCAAGACATGCTTGACTATCACAGTTTTTTTAACAGCTCGTTTAGGAAAATTTGAGAAGTAAACAGGAACAGTTTATATAAATTTAGTACTTTTTATAATAGATTTTGATTATTTTTCATTTCAATATAGTTCAAACCAGCTTTACTTACTCTAAATTAGTTGAAGACTAGCTTAATTAACTAAAAATTCTTAGCATAACCTTTTTTCTTTCTGTAGAAATATATTTTTAGAATATATATATGATGGCATATTAAGAGATAACTTTTCACGCAAGAGGGATAGTTACGTACTAATTATAAATCATTGTAAAGTTATTAGTTATCATCATAATATAAATATATACGTTAACATTGTCTAACGGTATTACGCAATAAGTACACTTGGTATCTGCGTAAATATTAGAAAAAACTTTTACGAAATGATATATATGTGCTCTAGCTACTAGGTGATCCCGCTATTGTGACTTGGTTCGTAGTGGTGTTACCATTGCTAGAGCTTTTGCATAGGCCACCTCATATCTGAGCCGGTGAGCCCTTGGCTACCACTGGAAGGAAACATGTCAGAAGCTTTGTTAGATGGTCTTCTCTTTTTAATGTTGATTGTTACGACCCAATTGGACGGTGAGTATGTAAGTTGTGTGAATTCCGCATTTGCACAAGGTCGTACAAATAATAAAATGATAAATGAGTATCGTCCCCAAGGAGAATTGCTAGCTGCTAGTGCTATTTAGACTTTTAGTAGTTATTAGGTTTGTGGGGACTTTCGTTGTACGTGATTGTTGTGTCTATAAATATTTTGAATAATTTTGTGGATTATATGATTAAATTATTATTTATTAAATAAAAAAATATGTCATATTAAATTTTTTTTTCAGGTAATATGCATAAATTAAAAATTACATTAAAGTTTAAAATATTAAAGTGCATTTTTCGAATCAAGAGCAACTAACCGTCCCAAAGCAACATCTGTTGCCCTACCAGATGTATCTTGCTCAAAGTAAAACAAGTTGAGCAAATTTGACAACGGCATCTTAAGGTATTGACCTTGCATATATATCACAGTCAAATAGGCAAGTTGCAGATTGAGATAGAGCTAACCTGGTTGATCTCTTTTTCCTTGAACATATAGCCTTCTCACAGAAGGTCCCATCCCCTTGGGGCAAACAGTAATCACACTAGTGTTTTTGGGAAAATTAAGTCCCAGAGACTCCAAAATGCCCGAGAAGAAAACGATTAGAAAGTCCAAGGGTGCTGTTTGGTTTCACGTTAGAGAATTTTTTTCATAATTGTCTGTCTGCAATACACATTGTAGAAAATAAATAGAGTGAGCCTGAGTTTTCTTTCCATAATTAAAAAAAAAAGACAATTATACTGCAAAAACAGCATTAAACTAACACTGCAAAGACAAAAAAAAAGCAACATGACATTCTAATGATAGCAATAGCAATTTACCGTAATTAGTGCAGATATTACAATCACAACCAGAGGCAGTGAGCCATACAGAAAAAGAAAGCATTACCAACACTAACCACTACCACCCATGATAACAAATATTATAATAATTATGCTAATGAACATTTCAACCAGCAGAACAAAACAAACAATTAACTACCACGACATGTGTTGCGCTAGAAATCAGTAATAAGACAAGGTCACTGCCATAAATAGTTTCACAAATATGTATCTCCAAGTATATCACTCTCCTAAGTAAACCTTGTGGCACGAGCTTCAGCAAACGAACAAGAATTCTTACTCAAACCAATCTGCAGTAAAAGAAATAACAAACTCAAGAATAAGCTCTTACACTCAAAATCAAAGTATCAAAACAACAAATTTAGGTGAAAGAATTACAGTACATCAAATACAGACAAACAAAACCTTACCTTAACAACAACGTCAGATTTTGCCTCCTTAAGAGAATCCCTCAAGTTCTGTGCTTGTACTGGGCCCTGCCAAAATACCCTCAACCACATTAGTTTAATAAGGTAACAGTAATCAAATACAAAATAAAGTATCAAAGTAAGCAAGTTCATTTATAGAACATGAATTTTATTAAATTAAAGGAAACAAAGGAAATTAATTTAGAAACCTGAGAACTCTAGGCAATGACACCAATTTGGTTAATACCATTGAATGCATCAGGCAACAACGGTAACAAATCTCTCCTTCCTATCACAATGTACTGCAAATATACAACAAAACACATCAATAAATCTTTTTGTGTTATCACGTAATCATAACACAACAATAGAACACATCAAGTTACATATCAACATTCAAATCAAACAGGCTGCTGAAATTGCTCTTGACCATGGGGATGGAGAACAAGGAAATTATAACTCCAAGAGTGGCATTTATGCATTCGGACTATTATGTCTAGAATTACTAACAGGAAAGAAAAACAGTTATTCCACTTCCATTCATAACTGAAATTCTATCCGACTATTATAGTAATTTATGAATAAAAAAGAGGAATTCATTCGTAACTAAAATTCTATCGACTATTACAGTAATTTATGAATAAAAAGACGGACAAAAGCATTAAAAAAAGTTTTTCCCACATCCGTATATTTATATATGTTATGATTATTTATCCTACCAAATTGAAGTGAGTGAGAATTTATGTAAATCAATCAGAAGTAAATAAAACTAAGCTAAACTAAAGCAAATAAAGCAAAAGCAATATAAGAGGCAATTAATCAAAACGCTTGGTAGGCATGACCATCTAAAGCTCACGTTGATGATCCTATGCATGATAACCATTAAAACCCAATTAAGATTTAAAATGCTCCTAATCAATTGGTGTTTATTTAGAGTACAAATTTAATGGTCAGAGTATGCATAGATTTCTAGATACAAGCCCTCAAAGTTCTTTCTCCTAATTTTTTTTTTGTAGAAATTAAATCCTATTGGCAGTGTATCTCTTTTTTAGAAGAAAAAGTTCAGATCACGAGAATAAGAGTTTGGCTAATACTCTGAGTTTGAAACTTTTTCAACAAGTAAATTCGACCTCAAACTATACGGAGAATTCAAAATCTCATCTAGATTCATCCCCAATCTCACAGAGAAAGGATTAGCTTTCCTATCTTTTAGGAGAAGATTACAACAAAGATGGTATCTATTTGGAAGGAATAAGCACACAATTTGGCTATTTCAACAAAGGGATTTTAAGGTTCAATCAGAATTTAATTCTAAGTCAAAGACTTCTTTCTCCTAGGGTTAATGAATCACTTTCTTGATCTTTTTAGAGGGTCAAGCGAACTCATTTTTTGGAGAAATTTTACCACAAGGAAGGGTCATGTCAGTAGATTTCAAAGTCCAAAATTTAGTCTCAGAGCCTACTCCTACATGACGAAATTAGCTAAGAAACTGAGATTATATTACTTGGGAGAAAAGTCCGGAAATTAAGGTGATAAGTCCAGCAAAAATCAATGAACATGTTAGATCAAATTTTTAATCTTTCATGATAATTTGAGACAGTTATCTTGAGTATTATCAATAACTATCATGATTTCTCGTAAGAAGTAATGCTTATTTGAGATTACGGGAGAATTGTTATAAATAGAGGTAAGAGAATCGTTTACAATTAAAATATTAGTTGGGATTGTGTTAAATAAGGTTACAATAGAATAAAAGAACTTTAGTTGAAGAGAAAATGTGTACGAGGTATAATAATATGGGAACTAAAATGAGAATAAATAGTAAGTGTGGTGAAAAGTGAAAAATTAACTAGACCACATGTGTATGTGAAGATAATTATCATAAAAAATTTGACACATGGCAAGAGTTTCTTACTATATGTTTAAATGCTAATTAGACACTTATCCCTTATCAAATAAATTAGGACAAAGATGTCCATATGCTTAAATGTTTAATAAACACATATACATATGATTCATCAATTAGGATAAGATCAAAACAAAAAGAGGGGAGATATTTTTGGTGAGGTGGCAATTTATTTCATATATATATATATATAACTCTCTTCTTGTTTAAAACAAACCACAGCATCAAAGCTACTCTTTAGACCCAAAAAATCGTCTAAAATCACCCCCACAAACAATGGACCATCAATTCCTTCAAAGAAGAGTTTAAACAAAGCAAAGGTAATCTTGCACTCGTAATAGCTCTTAACTAGTCCTTGTTTCATTCATACTTTTGAACATCTTAGAGACCGAATTATAGGAAAATCAAACAATAAAATTTGTATATTTGTATGTCCTATATATTTCTATAAAAGAGCTTAATCAAATTCTTTGTATTTTTGTATTTATGGTTGAAATATTATGAACTACCCTAATCACAGATGTTGTAGAAACAGTCTGTTTATAACTAGATTTTGGAAATCCTAGAAACTTGTAAAACATAAAAGTTTTAGATATATATGTCATCTAGTGGAATGTGAAAGGGAATAGCTTAACTCCATGTATTTAGGGATTTATACGTGCTTATTTATGACTGGTCAGATTTATTATTTCATCCAGTAACGTTTAATTCTAGGCCCAGATGTAAAATTCACTGAGATTTATGTATTTTGAATTAGCCTTTGATATATTTCAGATACAGGGGTATATGTATCTAGTTTCTACACCAACAAACCCTTCTTAATTTGGATTTGTATAGATGAAATCATGAACAAAAAAGTAAAGCTAAGTCTGTTTGTCCTATTTCAGCCTGTGGTCTGAATTTATAAAGTTACTGAACATTGTATAGATGGAGTTGGACAATGTGGTTTATACCATTATAACGATATATGTGTCTAGTGTCAGAATCAATTTGTATATGTCAATTTGGTGCTGGAATGAATGAACTATGGTTGAAATACTAAGTAATGTTCAATCTGGTCTGAAGTAAAAACAAAACAAAAAAAGGTCTGACTTTATAAATTCACCATAAATTGTACCCATTGAATTAGGAAACCTAATTTATATGTAAGGAAATATTAGAATATTTAATTTCAAATAAAAGTTATATCAAGTTAATAGGATAACTGTAACTCGAGATAATTTAAATAAAAGATCATGTATTTCTTTTTGATAATGCTGTTCTAATTCAGCATTCATTTGAATTGGTCTAGCCTTTGTAGGAATATTTCTTTTGCAAAAATCATTTTCATAGGGAAGATCAACTATATGTTGTTTTCTTACTCGGAAAGCATTTGAAAGATCAACACAAGCATCATTTTCTATTTGATTTTGAAATTCAGAAATTTTTTGTTGAACAAATTTCGTTTGAAGTTGTTGTGGAATTTTTTGGAAAGAGATGTTTTCTTTAAGGTTATGTAATTGATCATTTTTTCCTTTAATTAAAACATTTATTTCATTTTCGTAAATCGAATTTTCTGGTAAAATATTTAAATCTCTTGTTCTAGGTTTTTCTTAAAAAGGGAAAAGAAGTTTTTTTATTGTTGTGTTTGAAAGAAATATCATCATGATCTACTTTATAAGGAGTAATCAGATTTATAAAAGGAGTTCATAAAATAGCCATATAATTTATATCAAAAGTAATCAAATAAGGGAATTTAATTATACAACCACTATTGAGGATATTAACATCACATCAGTTTTGAATTATTAACAACAGAAAAGCTTTCAAGAGTTGGAGATTGAAAACGTCTTCGAATAATACCATATTTGATACAATTCAAATCTGCACCAATATCAAACAAAGCAACTACATCAATTTCAAAATCATTTAAAAATGAAAGTTTAATTTTAACGACATATTTCTTAGATGTAAATTCTTTTAAAAGACATAAGAAATCTTAGGAATTGGTGGAGATTGTTGTATATAAAATCTGCGGTTTATTCTTCATTAATAAACTTCACTTTCTTTGTATTGATTCCTAGCTCTGCTGGAAGTAGATGACGTTCAAATCGATCTGACTGTTGTCATTTTGCATTCAGAGGTGTGATCTTAGATTCGTTGGAAGTCCATTCTTATGAAAGTTGTTTGCTGTAAAAGAGTTGGCAAGTGATTTGATTACGTATGTTGAGGTTACTCTAAGCATATACGAACCAGCTTCAAAATTATCCAAGTCCAGAGATATAAAATCTAATGCGATAAAGACCAATTCTTAGGCAATTATTACTGGTATAGTCTGAAGTTCTTTTCTGCGCTGGAGATCAAATTGATCTACTACCTTCTCCATATAACACAATAAGATTGTTCATGGCAACTTCCATATGTAACCATGGATGGAGTGAAATGAGGCTCGGTCATGAAAATTAGATCACAAATTCAAAACATTATTTCCAATTACATTTACACCGTTGATTTAATTAAAATTTTATTGTTAAATTTCAGCAATCAAATATATAAAGTATATAATCGTAAAGATAGAGGTGTAAAAATCGAATTGGAATTGACAAACCGGACAGGAACCGGGTCAATCAAATCCGGTCAAAATCGGAACCAGAACTGACCGGTCAAAACTGGAGGGTTGTGGTTTAGGTTCCGGTTCAACCCCTGTAAAAACCGTCGAACCGTTGGTTCGGAAGCAGTTTGAACCGACAGTTCGAACCGCCATTGGACCATTGGAACCGCCCGCCCAATGGTCAGACCAACGGCTAGAAATCGTTGGTTTGACCGTTGGAGCGGTTCTTTTTTTATTTTTTTTTATTTTTTCAACTCTATAAATACTCCACTCCATTCCTACCAAGTTTACACAATTTCTTCTCTCTCAATCTCAATCTCTTCTACACTCTCACCCTCTCAAAATTTCATTTTAGTCTAAATTATTTTTACTAATTATTTGATGTAATTATTAGAAGAATAGTTAATTTGTTTAGAAATTATTAAAAAAACTTTGGAATACAATGTATTATTGGTACTATATTTACTTATTGAATATAAAAAAATTTCCAAACCGAAAAAAAATTTACGGGATAAAATAGCGGGTGAAAAAGAAAATTTCCAAAAAAAAGAGGGAATCGAATTAAAACCGGCAGTTTAACCGGTCAAAACCTATCAAACCAGATCAAACCGTGAGAACTAAGGTTTAATTCCGGTTCTTCTTTTTAAAAACTCTGAACAGCCAATTCCTGAACCAAAACTAACAATTCATGAACCAGATACAACTCTACGTAAAAGCACCATAGCCCTACCATGATATCTCGAATACTAGGCTTTGTACAACTTTGGCTGTTCATTCGGCTCGGTTTCTAAAAGGTCTTCGGTTTGGTTCGGTCAATAAAATTTTAAATTTTGGGCAGCTCGAGCAGGTAAAAACGTACCCGACTGCAAAACGGCATCGTCTCATGTAATAGTAGCACCATTGTCTTTAATTGCAATTTCTAGACTCAAATGCAATGGTCACTAGAACTCCGCCATCATATAAACTCTCAGCAGCAAATACCAAGCACACACACAGAACTTAAACATGGCTCCTAAAAAGAAAGCACAGAAGCAAACCAACACCAAATCCAAATCAAAATCAAAATCCTCCTCATCTTCTTCCGGTCCAAAACTCCAGATTTCGGCCGACAACGAGAACCGTCTCCGCCGACTCCTACTCAACTCCAACCGGTCCACCCAACCGTCCTCCGCGGCTCCACCACCGGACACTCTCTCCAAGGCCCAAAAGGCCAAGAAACTCAAAGCTATTTACGAGAAGCTCTCTTGCGAAGGCTTCTCCGACGATCAAATTGAGCTTGCTCTTTCTTCTCTCAAGGTATCTCTCTTATTTTTGACGTTGTTATGGTCTTTATTTTTTAAAAAAATTTCATCAAAATGAAGACTGTTCGGTTCAGCATTTTGTTTTTTAGCGTATCCAACACTTTTAATGTCCCCAAATTCAATGGAAATAAATAATGTGATGGCATTTCTTATTGACTGCGAGTAGGATAATGCAACACTTGAGGCTGCTCTGGATTGGCTGTGTTTGAATTTACAGGGAAACGAGCTTCCTTTGAAGTTTGCTAGCTTAACTTCTCTTCGTGCAAATGAAGGTAAATTATACGCCCACAGATGCATACATATGGTGATAATGTTTGTAATTATTTTGACGCGCTGAGTTATCCCTGTCTTTGCAGGTTCTGTTAGCGTGGTGTCCACTTCAAGGGACACTAAGGTTTCTTCGGTGGATTTATCTAGGAAGATTGAAGATGATGATGTACAACAAGTTGCTGTTAGAATTAAGAATAAGTGGGATGATGACATTCTGGATTTGCATCAACCTTCACAAGCGGATTGGATTAGGCAATATATGGAACAGCAAGAAGAGGTATACGAATGGTGTTGCATGAAAGAGGCAATTTACAAAATGCTTTCATTCTCAAAATTCAGTTCAGTTTTTACTGTTTGAATGTCATGAAAGAAAATAGCTTGTGAAGCACAACTTGCAATAACCCTTTTGCTTGCTACTTGTTAGCGGCAGCCTTATACAAAAAGAAGTTGCACTTAAGATTTAGCTCACAGTATGTAAAGATGGATGGACCAAGAACTTATCAATACGTTTTTTGTCAAGAATTTGTACAAATTTAGCAAATCTTGTAGATAGTTCACAGTGATCTTGGAGAACAAAAATATCTATATAAAATAATATCTTATCAGTTACCACAGGGTTGTACTGATTGAATTATGAAAATATATTCTGTTTTTTGTATTTTCAATGCCAGGAAACTATTTTCTGAATGGCATTGTCTTGACCTGAGAAGCTTTTAAAAGGTTGTGTTAGGGCTATCGCTTATGGCCTTTCTATCGAAATTGAAGAGAACCTTCAATTTCTTTTAAGGGAGTATAGTTTATACTTGCTTTGTGAGATGAATGCATCACTTGACTTGATGTCATGACAATTATCAGACAATTAAATGAATGACAAAAGGATGCTTGCAAGAGAGAAAACTTGCATTGCAAGGAGGTGCTGTTTTTAACACCTTTTTTAATAAATGTTAAAGAAAAAATGCTACAGGTTGACATCTTAATGCTTTCATACTTGCTCTGAATTTCTCAGAATAATATAATTGTTGCAAAGTAATTAGACATCCAAAAAATGCTTAATCCTTCTGTTATATTTGCAGGATGAATTAGAAACTTGGGAAGATGATTTGCTTGATGGAACTTCTGCCAAAAAGGTACAAAGATTTTTCCTTCAATACCATAAATGAATCTTGCTTTCTTTAGAGTAATGCAGTTGATGGATTTATTGGTCTATTACAAGAACAAAATATTCTCTCCTATTTTTTTCCTTCTGCTTGTCGCATGAATGGACTAAGGTTTGTGTGTATTATTTTGGAATGAAGAGAGAAGTAATGGCTGGAAAAAAGTACAGGCGTGATTTATTAATATTAGCTGATGTCTTGGTAGACAATATTTATGGGAAACTATTTATTTCTTTCTTTGCAAACATTTGCCCCTTATCTTTGAAGAGGAATATCTTTAAACATGTCTTTTAAGGTAGCATGTTTCTTTTTTTTTTTTTAATGAATTGTCTGACCAGATTGCTTGGATAAGGGCTTGAAATTGTTAGTGAGTTGGTGTTAGAGGGAGAGAGATATGTAACATTTGTTGTGGTTTTGTTTAAGTAAATTATTCAGCTTTGACACCACATTTGCAGGACCAAGAATTGCATCTTTGCCTACCAGGTCATGTATTTTGTGTACAATTAAGAAATTGGGCCTTCACCTCTATACAAGAAACTAATTTTTTCACATCCCGGACAATATTTTGTGCTCATTTTTCTCTTCTTAGCTACCTCAGAGTAAAATGAAATTTAAGGACGACAAGAAGCTAGTGACCTTAGCAACTGATAATAAATAGAAGCTTAAATAATGACACTGAGAAGTCAGCAAGTGGTGTGGCAACACATGACAAAAAAATTACGCCAACACTACCCTTTCTGTAAATGAAGTATCATCATCATGATCACCTCCTTTCTCTGTTTAACCGCATGGGAAACTAGCTATATAAAAATTCTTATTTTTTTCTTATTTTATGTCACATAGTAATTTTTAAATTCATATATCATCTTTAAGAGGGAGAAATTTGTCTTGTGTGTTATCCTTGTATGTGCAATTTTTATTTTAACAGGATCCTGAACCAAGATCTTATGATGTTATTGTAAAAGAGTACCTTGAAGCACGACTTGAAGCTACAAGAGCCAAAGACAAAGGGGACAAGAAAGGGCAACAGCAGGCAGGACATATTATCCGCAAACTCAAGCAAGAATTGTCTGCTCTAGGTTAAATTTAGTCTCTTTTCTGACCCATGTTATGATCTGGTCATGATACCAATTGATTGCCATGATATATATTGCATTTTCTGAACAGGCATATCATATGACATCTTGGCTCAAGATTTTGAACGTGAACGGGCTTCTGGCTTACCATCTGAAGACTGTTCTACTGTTTCTATACTTTGTGAATCCTCAAGGGTGGTAGCATCACCTGATCCTGATGCAGAAGACACTTCAGTGTTTGATGCGCATGCAGATGAATCAGTATTTGATAAAAATATTGTGGAGTTTTCAAATTCCAAGGAGCATCCTATCGAACCAGTTTCATCTACTATTCCTGCTGAGGAAAAAGATTTTCCTGAAGATGATTCGGGGGATGTGGAGCTTGGTGGTTTCTTCACTGATGATGCTATGTCCAATGAAGCCTTGCCTCCTGAAGTACGTGAATTACAGAAGAAGGAAAAATTGAGAGAGTTATGCAGTGCAAAGAACTTAGAGAAATTAGATGGCATTTGGAGGAAGGTACTGATTGTGAAATAAGCATAATTTGCAAATCTCGTTATTTGATATCTAGTTCAAAATTGATGTTTTATTTATTTTTTAATCTAATTTATCTTCCAAGTTAATGCGTCCTAAGTAAGAAACCCTCGAGCATGTTTTAGGATTGGAAATTCTGAGTCTTACAACATCTATTACAGAGTAAATTTTTGTTTTAGGGCAACCATTTGTTATATGTGAATGCCTTCTTTTTTCTCTATTTGATTAGCATTTGATTTAAAGCTAATACATGTGTATTATAATTTATTATTTGTATTTATTTTTGCAATGTTGTCCAATTTACATAATATATTCATATGGCAATATTCAAATACTATATTTCCAGGGGGATCCGCAAAAAATTCCTAAGGCTGTTCTTCATCAACTATGTCAAAAGTCAGGCTGGGAAGCTCCAAAATTCAGTAAAGTACACGGAAAACCAAAGAGTTTCTCATATGCTGTCAGCATATTACGCAAAGCTAGTGGGAGGGGCAAGAGCAGAAAAGCTGGAGGGCTGGTTACTCTCCAGCTTCCTGGCCAGGATGAAACATTTGAGTCTGCTGAGGTACTTTTATTACTCTGCCTTCGTGTAGACAAGTTAATTACAGAGCCCAAAAAAGCATCAGCCTATTTGCAAAATAAGATTTGTTTGAAGGGAACTGTAAGCAATATTCGGATTATGTATTGCATTAGATATTTATTTGTTCAATTTTATTGCAGGATGCACAGAATCAAGTAGCAGCATTTGCTCTTCAACAACTATTTCCGGATATTCCTGTTCACCTATCACTTATTGAACCTTATGCTTCTCTTGTTTTGCTTTGGAAAGAAGGTATCATTTTCTTTTGAGTTGCAAACCTTGTAATTTAAATATCTATACTGTATATATTTTGCATTTTTTGCAATTGTTTAATTTGTTCAATTTTCAATGCTGTTGAATTGTAAATCAGTACTGTTATTGATAATGATTGAGTGTGTTATGATGCTCAAATGTAGGCATGCTTACAGGGGAATCATCAAGCAAAGCAGAGGACAGAGTAGAAAACAGAAGGGCTGGCTTTGTGGACTGGTTGCTCAATACTAATGATTCTAGTTCAACTTCAGCTATTGATGATACAAATAGATTTACTGAAACACTGCAAGACACCCGTGTTGAACAAACTAATGATTTGTGTGGTGCTGTTGCAGATCCAATTACAGGTAATATGTTCTTGAACATGGGTTGCGTGTACTCCATAACAAACCTTGTAGTCATCTTCGATGCTGTAGTGGTGGCATGTTATAATGAGATAAGCAACATAATTTGTTTATTTGCTATCACAGAAAGTGAATTAGCATTCTACTATATTATTCTTCAGGTCAATCTACTCTGTTAATGGAAATACTCTCCTATTGGCAGAAAAATAATAGGAAACTGAAATTAAATTGAGAAGGAATGAGAAGAATCGAGCTGATAATTGCATTTATAGAAATTTTCAGATATATTTATACTTTTTTCAGTTATATTTATAAAATTTCCGACTTTGTTTCAATTTTTCATTGTCAAGTATAAAAACAAATCAACTATAGCTCTATTTGCATATCATGCACACTGAATATTAGCGCTGGTTTCTCTTGTTTGCTATTTCTAATCTTGTGCAATATTATAGGACTCAAGCACAATAAAGATGTGGAAAATTCTTATTTAAGACAAGAGCTAGAGAACAAGAAGAAAAGGAAAAAGTACCAGGTTGGTTATTAATATCTTTTTCCTTCTTTCTCTATTTTGGCTGTTATTTTCTGTCCTCATTGATCAAAGTTGTTCATATGTAAGTCTTGGCCATGGGTTCATGCATATTTTATTTAAGGCTGCCTCCTCCAGTCAGAAGCAGCGAACTTTGAAGAAGGAAATACAGAACTGTGCTCCTGCAAATATTTCATCAAATTGTCATTTATGTTCAAATTCTGTAGACTATTTACAGGTTTTCCACATTGTGAGAGTTCTAACTGCTCAGATTCTCAGTAAAAAAGTAAACAATTATTCAAATTTTGCTTCCTAGGTTAAGTGCCACTAACATTGGAGATGTCCATTTTCTGTGTTACTGCTGGTGAAACTATGCTCACAAAATTTGAGTGTGTAACTTTTAAGCCTTAACCTTGACTTATAGGAGCTCAGTTTTCCGCATTAGTAACTTTCCTTTGGTTCATTTATTCATATGAATCATGGAGGGAATTTAATTGTATGATGGGAATTTAATTATTTAGATTAAGACTACCAATAGGCTTGTAGCCTACTGGAATGGAAGTTGCCTCCAGCACCTGTGTTTGTTTTATTAGACTGTATTTTGTATGAGTGCTGTATTTTTTTAATGTCCGTCAATATATGAAAGATTTATTACCTGAATCTTGCACAGAAATATATCCATTGAATGATTCTTGTACAAAATGTGCAAAATTTTTTTGCCTTGAGATAGCAAAGGCTATTTGTTCATCAAGAAAGTCTTTTTGATTCCTGTTCCTTTGCCCTAGTAAAAACTGGTGGAGGGGCAGAATCTTCTTTCTTCTGGAAGCAAGAAATGATCAGCTTCAAGATTCTAGGATCAAAAATTTCATGCAACCATATAATTTTGATTATTATACTCCTGCTGCTTGATTTTTGCCATGGAGGATATTGGCAGCCATTGCGCAATTGGAATGACTGGCATACCTTGCCATCTGTAAACAGATTTTGGGTGTTTGGATTTTTTTTCTTTTTTTGAGAAAAAGGCTAGTGATCAATCCTTGGTTTATATGATAACTCGCATAGTTAAAAGTTGTTGCCTCCTACACCCATTGGTTTAAAATTGATAACTCTCATTAATTATTCTTTAAATGCATGTGTACGAACAATGAATTATGGTCCTTTATATAGCCTTACATGTTTTATATTTTTTATGAAAAATTGAAAATATTGTTGTATGGATTTAATTATTAGGTGTAAGTCTGATTTGCATTGCCATTGTCTTGGAAAAGATGTTCCCCGTAAAATTATTTCTGTGTTTTTATATGAACCGTGGAAGAAAAGTGATAAACATTGTGCCTTCCGGCAATTTGCATCAGTGGATCAGGTCTGGTTAAGGATGAGTGTTAGAAGGTTATGCATGTTTTTTTGGATGAGTGTTAGAAGGTTATGAATGTTTTTTTGGGGGGTAAACTGTGTCCTTCTTTGTACATTATGACTGTACAGGAGATGGAACCTCTTTGCATTGGGTCATGATTTATGATATCGTTTTTTTTTCTTACTAATTGGGGTCAATAAGACTGGCAACAGGTTCTGTTTATGGTCTTTCTTTCCTTATTCTTCAAAACATTTATTGCAGTCACCTCGTGTACCTTCTTGAATTTTTTTCGGGCTAATATGTTTTGCTACATTTAGGAAATGATGCAAGCCAGAGCTTCTCTTCCGATTGATGGATTGAAGGGTGATATATTGAACCACCTGAAGGAACACAATGTTCTTGTTGTTTGTGGGGAAACAGGTTCTGGAAAGACTACACAGGTGCTTATCAATATTTATCTTTGGTGCTTATCAATAACCTCGTGTACAATTGGTTCTGAAAACAGGTGCTCTTTTCAGTTCCTCTATTAGATCCTAAGTCATTCAGTTATTGCACTTGTCTGGCTTAGGTAGTCATGCGCTGTTATGAATAGTTTAATTATTCTTGTGTTGCTTTCTGAGAAACTTCTCTTCAGCTTATAATGTAACTTGCCCTTTATGTAGGTTCCACAATTTATATTGGATGACATGATTGAGTCAGGACTTGGTGGACACTGTAACATTATATGTACGCAGCCAAGGAGAATTGCGGTGGGTAGACAAATTTTCTTCAAATCTATGATTCTCATAGATATTAATATGATATTGTTTGCATAATTCTCATGATGAGCTCCTTGTGTAAGTATAACAACCACCTTTATGTGTTGCTGCTGATACCAATGTGATAGAAAATGATAAGTATATTCGTGGCTACTGTTCAGTTCTCATGCAACTGAAGCATCGTTGGCAATTATTATTCATCTAAGGATAAAATTACCAAAGCTGTAATTTTTTTTATTCAATGCTTGAAGTTAAACAGGACAAATGCCTTGCTGTAGTTGTTCCTATTTTCTTAGCTTGCATTGTCAAAATGTAAAATGTCCTTGAGTTGTAGACAATGTGTTTTCCCAAGCAAACTAGTTTCCAATTTTTTTTCAATTTTCGCATGACAATTTTCAACTGTTTATTGCGTGTGATCTAATGTGAAAAAACCCATAACTTATTCAGCGGCGTGGCCACAAGGTCTTCACCTTTTCTATTTCATTTTCTAATGATTGAATGAGAAACTTTGGGAAATGCAAGCATTATTTTCTACAGATGCATTTGGTTCAGGTCTTTTGGTTGAAGAATTGTTCATGATCGAAATTGATTATTAGTTGCTTTGTTTTCCAAATCCTTTCAATCTTTATATTAAATCATTGTTTTTGGTTTGGTCTGATTTGATTGCATAGTTCATCCATAACTCTCTTTTATATGAACGGTAATATTTTCATATCCTTATTTTTCTTTTGCAAAGTGGTTGGGTGGGGGATTTTACGGTTAATGATCTCATAGAATTGCAGAATCCTGGAATAGGCATTAAATAAGATATTGCAACATGAGATGGTAGGGTAATTGTAATTGACACTAACTTTGCCCACTTTAAGTTGGAACATGAAAATGCGTGTAGCGTCAAAGATGGTTTATTGATCTAAGATGAGACATTGTATGCATCTATGCTACATCTCTTCATCATCATTTGCCTACAATTTATTCATAGTATTTCATGCACATAAAGCTGCAAAGTGTTTGGGATGTTAGATTGCCTTATTATTTTTTTTAACTTCTTTTTTTTTTTCCTTCATTTGGCAATTAGTTTCTTGTGATATAAGTTGTTATGTAATAAATCCAAAATGAAATATCTTGGTAGTATGTTTTTGTGATATCTATGTTTCTTTAGCATACATGAGAGCAGAACAAGATTTCTGTTGGTAGATTCTTTTCTGCTATTAATGATTAATTTTAGTTATTTCATGAAATTGCAGGCTATCTCTGTGGCTGAGAGGGTTGCTCAGGAGCGTTGTGAACCTTCACCTGGGTTGGATGGTTCATTGATTGGTTATCAAGTTCGTCTCGACATAGCAAGGTGTTAATCTGCCCTTCCCCTTGCTACTTTGCCAATGATTTCTGCTTTCACTATTTAAAAATTATTAAAAAACAGCATTACAATTTTCAATACAGGTGGTTCCAGACATTCTTTTTAATTTATTTCACTGACTTATGGCTCAAGTCTTGTGTAAAATATTTTTTCTTGTAATTCCAATTTCCATTACCATTATTCTTTTTAGAACTTTATTCACTCCTGGCTATGCTTCTATTTTTTTTTAATCATTGTGATGTTGTGGATTGTGGAAATCCATTTCCTAATTGACTTTCTTTTTTCTGACTTAAACATTTTCTGCTGAATGTGCTTTACTACATATATTCTTCTTTATTTGGTCAATTGCTTTACTCCGTAATCCATATATTCTGAATAGTATCAACTGCTGCTGCTGCCACCTAAACTCTGCACAAAATTGATGTTTTTGCTTCCTCAGGAATGAGAAAACAAAACTTCTCTTTTGCACAACAGGCATTCTTTTGAGGAAGCTTGCGGTAAGCAGTTAAATGATTTAGCCATCTTTCTGTTGTAATTAGACTTGCTATCTTATATTTCCAAAAATGTTCTTTTGATTACTAGGGGGATAAGGCCTTGACTGGTGTTACTCATGTCATAGTTGATGAAGTGCATGAACGTTCTCTTTTGGTAAGTGATACTTAGTATAGGTTTGACTTTTATCTCATATACGGATACTCATTTGTAGAGTGCCTTTCTCTCTCCCCAAAAACAAACAAACCACATGTTAAGTTGAGCAGCATAGCTATATTGTAGGCAGATTGCCTACATGGGATTAGCAAGAGACCAAACAATACTAACGGTGTATTTTACTGCACTTACATATCTATGTCATGAAAATTAAGGAAGGAGAAATAATAGTAGGATTCATAATTTTTCTTCTTTGGGAATTGACATTACCAAGGCAAAGCTCAATGGGTTCTGTTTTTACTTTTATATTTTGTACTGGTTTTGCCAATGCCCCCGCTGCCACACTACTGGTTCTTTTGCAACTGATTTGAAAGGCTGGGAGGGATGCAGTTTATGAAAATTAATTTTGGCCCATCTTTGGCAGGGTGATTTTTTGCTCATTGTTTTGAGAAACCTGATCGAGAAACAATCTGCTCATGGCACACCAAAACTGAAGGTTATTCTTATGTATGTAAAGTTGTTTAAGATTTTTTTCTCCTAATTTTTTGTGCCATTTTATGCACTATGTGGGTTTTATATTGTTTCCTTTAACCTTCTGTTAATTCTTTTTGTTTAAACTTGTCATTTAGGTCTGCAACAGTTGATTCCAATTTATTTTCGAGGTATTTTGTAAACTGTCCCGTACTTACTGCACAAGGTCGTACTCATCCTGTGTCAACTTACTATCTCGAGGACATATATGAGACAGTCGACTATCGCCTGGCTTTAGATTCACCTGCTGCTTTAAGTTATCAAACATCCTCAATGGATAAGGTACTTGTTTTGGTTCCTTTCATCACTTTTATTGTTATTGCCATCTTTCCTGTTTCTTACCAACTTATATTTAACTTATTTCTATAACTTCTGTGCTTGAATCCTGGCTTGCTATTCCATTAAGTGGTACCTGAACAGAGGTGAGGTAATTGCCGTATATTGTTCCTTTGCAGTGTACAAGGATTTATCGTGCTGTACAGAAATCTAATCTAGGAAACAACAGCTGTACAAGATATATTTTCCATAACTGATTTAGCTAACTTATAGGACTAGAATATCCTACGAGAATGTCTCTCAACAGCTATGATATCAATAAGTTTGAATGTGGCTAAGAAAGTTATGTTGTCATATCAACTACTTGTAATGTCATTATTTGTCATGATGGCTGTAATTCCATTGCATATTCTGTTAAGTGTTGCGTAAGGCAATTGTTTGGATCATTAAGTTGTTTCGTTGATTAATCATCCTCAAAACTAATGCGTTTTGGCATCTGCAGGGTAGTACCGTGAATAACCGTAGGAGAAAGAAGAACCTTGTCTTATCTGGATGGGGTGATGATTCTCTGCTTTCAGAAAACTATATTAACCCCCATTACGAATCAGGCTACTATCAATCATATACTGAGCAGACAAGAACAAATTTGGTTAGTGATTTATGTGCATTGATTTCAAACTTTTCATTTCATTTATTTTTGTGATTCATTGATATATTGGTTACTCTAATTCTCTTCCCAGAAAAGATTGAATGAAGATTTTATTGATTATGATCTTCTCGAAAACTTGGTATGCCATGTAGATGAAACATATGATGAGGGAGCCATACTGGTTTTTCTGCCGGTGAGTCAATTCTGTGGTTGTTTAGTGTATTTAACTTCAGCTCTCTTAGATATTTGACATTTTGATATTGTTGATTCTCCAAAACAGGGAGTGTCAGAGATTTACAACCTACTTGATAGGTTAACTGCTTCTTATCGATTTAATGGAACATCTGCTGATTGGATTCTTCCGTTGCATTCATCTGTTGCACCATCAGACCAAAGGAAAGTGTTTTTAAGGCCTCCTGAAAATATACGCAAGGTAATTTTTTTTACAGTTAATTTTTCAAAATCAAGTTGCTTAGGTGGATTATTTTTCTTGTTGTTGCTCTTCATCATGTATACCAGCTTTTTTGTATCTGACGATAATTGCTATAGTTTTGTGATGGGTGTTGTTTATGAGAAGAATTGGTTGCTACCATTATTGTTGAGAGATATTTTCGGATGAAAATATACTCTGAATTATCTAAATAGGAAAGGTAATCAAGATTAGAATATACAGATATTGTTTCCTACTATAACTCAACGTGTTGTCTATATAATACTATTATGTAACGAAAGTAAAGTATGTTGAAAACCCTACTTTGTTCAGTTACCTCTTTCTGCATCGTATCAGAGCGTAATATACTAATCTTAGTTTGAAATTGAGTTTCAATCATAGTGTAAAAACTTTTAAAAACCTCAGCAACGTCAGACTTTTCCTGTAATAGATATACCCAACATACTCGTGTATGATCATCTATGAAAGTCACATACCACCTTTTTTCAGAAATAGTTTTTACCCTAGAAGGCCCCCAAACATCACTATGAATCAAGGAAAAAGGTTTGGAAGGTCTGTAAGTTTTAGAAGGATAAATAGATTTATGACTCTTATAAAATGCAGTGTTCACATTCAAGTTTGGAAGGATCAATAGAAGAAAACATATCAGGCATCAATTTCTTTAAATACAGAAAACTAGGATGCCCTAATCTAGAATACCATAATAATATTTCATCTTTAACAGAGGAAGAACTAATACTGCTTAATCCTTGAACTTCTTTATGCTTTAAGTCATCCTCAACAAAATAGTAGAGGCCATTAATTAGCCTAGCATTGCCAATTATCCTCCTCGTAGTTTGCTCCTGAAGAACACAATGAGATTCATAGAAAATAACTGAGCAATTAGAGTCTTGTGCTAATTTGCTAACTGACAAGAAGTTACATGCTAGTTTTGGAACATGTAAGACATATTTTAGGCAAATATTGGAGGAAGCTTAGCTTGTTACCTGTTTGTACCACAGATGCATTAGGGACATTAGAGGATTCAGATATAGGTTTAAGCAATGTCAGAATTTGATTTATCTTCTCCTGGCTAAGATTTCATGAAGACACTTCATTGGTTGTTGGATTTTTTGTGAATTTTCCCTCGTGAGACCCTTTCCAATTTGCTGGTTTTCCATAAAGTTTCCAACAAGTTTCTTTAGAGTGCCTAACCTTGTTGCAGTAATCACACCAGACCCTAGTTTTGTCTTCTGGTTTCTTGTTGCGTCCGACAACATTTCTAACTGCCAAGGAAGAGCTTTCTACTCCAGGTGCTGTGATATTTTTGCCAAGCATCACTACCTTTCTGCTTTCCTCCCTGTGTACTTCTACAAACACCTCTGCTATAGGAAGGAGTGGTTGTCTCCCAATAATTATGCCTCTAACCTCATCATACTCAACATTTAGTCCGATAAGAAAGGTAAATATTCTATTACCTTCTATAGTTTTCCTATAGTGATTGAAATCATCAGGAGACTTCCATTCATAGTCATTAAACATATCTAGGTCTTGCCAAATTTTTTTCAAAGAATTGAAATATTTTGTGATAGAATCCTCACCTTGCCGAATATGACTTAGTTTAAGGGTGAGCTCATACATTTGAGATTGATTTTCAAAATCAGAGTACATTTGATTCAGATTCTCACATAGTTCCTTAGCTGTGTGATAACACATATAGTTGGAACTTATTTCTTCGTCCATGGAGTGGATAAGTCATGTCATCACCATTGAGTTCTCAACATCCCACGTGGCATGTGCTGGATCATTGGTGGCAGGTTCCTTCCTCTCTCCAGTCAAATAACCCATCTTGCCTCTCCCACGAATATACATTCTAATTGATTGTGACCAAGACCAATGTAGGAAGTTATATCCATTCAATCTGATGGAGGTGATCTGAATGGTGTGTAATTCAGAGGTAGGATTTTGACAATGAGTAGTAATGGTAGGGTTAGAGGATTCTGCAATATCAGACATGGTTGACATAGGTATTGTAGGTGGCTAGGATTTTTCTAGGTTTGTTCAGGGTATCTCTGA
>CAODLS012107884.1:0-12055 GCA_948243855.1 Flueggea neowawraea
GAAAAAAAATAAAGAAAGGCCTTGCTCTAATGCCAGTAATATAACCCAAGCAATAAAGCTTCATTCGCAACTATGGCCAGCCACTTGCAGAACCTTCGTGTAACAGCTTCTCCATGAGACTTTGAGGCATTGGACACGAGAATATCACCGGATTTACAGGACAAGAAAAAAAATAAAGAAAGGCCTTGCTCTAATGCCACTAGTGTGTCTAGTCGCACCAACTATAAAAAGCGCCCATATAACAACAACAAGCAACTAGTCAACATAAGGGTCATATTATATGATACTAGACATACTAACAAATCATTGATAAAAAAAACATACTAATATATCAGTATCTAAATTAAAGGAGGGTCAATAATATGGATCCATGGACTTCGAAATTCTTTCAAATCTCCTTTGCGGAAATCTATCAAACAAGTACAACTTGAAATAAGATTATTACTAAATGGTGTTGTGTGTGAGTGAAATTAAATTAATTGACAAGGAGATAAGTGAAGGAAATAATGAAGACTGATTTATAGAAGAAGATAATTTTTATAATGTATTACAACTTTATTTTTGATCATTCTATATTTTAGTTCAAAAAATATTTAAGATTTTGTGGATCATGTCCTTTGACGATCCCATACTAAGTCCAACCACTGAGATATTGTCAATTTTGAACTCATGAGATTTACGGTTTTGTATATGAAAAGATGCTTCAGTGAGATCATAATACTACAATAGCCCTCTAGCCGAGGCTAAAGTATTTAGAAACATAGCTTTTTGCTTGATGACTTTTGTTCGAGTTTCCACAGACTACATCAATTGTTGTAGACTATGTTATTCAACGATTGTATGCTAGGCTCACTCAATGTAGTATTATCGGCTTTGGGCTCATGAACCCTCACGATTTTATCATTGAAAAAGTGCTTCAGTGATTTGAGGAAGAAATGTATTTATAAGCGACCCTTAACCACGACTCTTAAGCGACGTGAGAGTATGATACTGCACCAATCATATATTATATAATCTTATATGATGAATTTGACAAAGACTTAATAGAATAGCTGAGACTTGTAAACATTATAAAGTCTAACAAGAAATCTCATTTGTTATGGTTCAATAAGATTAGTTTCTTGAAACTGTGAGTTAGGATTTTTTTTTTAAATTCCTTGGATAAACAAGAACAAGGAACAACCATTAGCAGTAACTCTATTATGCGTGACTCTACGGATCTCCTTAGATACAAACTATCCAAACAATTATAACTGAGTTGGATGTAAGCTAAACCTCGTTACAATAGCATGAGCATGACTAATGAGGCAAGTGTTATGGACATAACAAATCCGAATTGGGCCCCTTTCCTCGTCATACAAATTCATTGTTAAATTGAAGCAAGAACATATTTATTTATGTCTTGGTGGATAAGAATTAAGAAGAAGAATAATATGATTTTAATCAGTTTTGAGTAGCATTTATTGACAAATGAACCACACTAGTGGTTGTGTCCTCCATCTCCATGTGAAGTAGAAGAGAATTTGAAGAGCATCGTCATTGCACTTTGGCAACAGAGCGGTGAACTTTCTCTCAAGCCGACATATGATGACATGCAATAATAGTATTCCTTTTTATCAGCCAATTGAGAAAGCCTAAATGTCAATTCGGATGTCGATAAGATCATGCACATCGCTCACATCGAAACCATCGTTCGGCCCAGTTTCACTGACCACAACACGGGCCGTTTCTGCCATCAGATCCCAGCATACATTGCACGGAAATAATCATTTTTCCCACTTTTAGCAACTTGCTCTGTCCTCCAATAGCAGCGAAGCCACCCACCTTCCTCTATTAATTGACCTGTTGAACTTACAAAAAAAAAAAGGAAAAAATACTTGTTGAAATGCACTCCTATCTCAAATCGTATATTAACAGTATCAAAAACAGTCTCTTTAAAATAAAAAGTTAAAATATATTATTATATTTTTATTTATATATTATTTTTTTAAATTTATATATTAAAAAATATTAAAAATAAATATTTTATTAATAAATAGATAAATAGTATTAAAAAATAAATAGTAATTTTTTAAATTTAGAAAAGAATTATTGATTTATTAAAATTATTAGTTATTTTAGTAATAAAACATTAAAAAAGTGAGTTAGATTGAAATAAAAATAGAGTTGAGTTCAAAATTCAAGATGAATAATGAGATAAAATATTATATTTTGAAAAAAAAAGTTTGAAAAGTTTGTTAAGATACTTTAAGAGCATTCTCAGTAGTTTTAACTCTTTTAAATCTGATTTATTGTCACATCAGTATTTTATTAATTTTTTATTAAATTATTCCTTTTTAATTGTTTAAGTTATCATTGAACTCTATTTTGAGACCTACTATCACCTTATTTTTCATTAAAATTATCTTTTATTTTCTCTATCTCTTTTTCAAAATCAACAAAAAAAAAAAAAACTTAAAGGACGGCTCAAGACAGCTTGAACCGTCTCAAGACTTTGTCTTCCCCTATTGATGGTCTAATAAGGAGGGAGTCTAATCGTTGGATCACCGATGAGAATGCTTTAAATAATATATGTGATTTAACAAATGAACAAATTTACTAACAAAATTTAGACTCCATCGATAAATTGTACTAAAATCTACGAATGCAATACATAAATTAAGCCTTGGGAATTAACTTCATGAATTTATATTATAGTAGTATGATTTCGAGTTTAACCTACATAGTTACACAAAAAGACGAACAAATAAGAATTGATGTGAGTTACCAGGACTTATAAATCAGTCTGAATTTTATGTAAGATCCGACTCATTATATATCAAGAATAAAATTTTATAAACTTAAGAATCATTCACAATGATGATAAATAAAACTCTAATTCAGGGGTGAGATATCACATTTTTAGGAAATGAAACCTCCAGTAGTAAAGTTGAGGAAAGGAATAGAAAGATGTCAGAAGGAAGAGAAGAATTGCTATAAGGCAGGATAATTGTGAATAACATTTGATTCCTTACAAGCAGAGGACCATTTTTTTCCAGAAACAAACAAGTATCTTTGGCAGGATAAACAGTTGAGCCACAAACCTGTAAGGACAAACAAAAGATGGAGGGCACAACGTACAATAATAGCCACTAGCCAAAAGTGGCTATTCCTATGAAGCCCCTTTTCGCAACAGTCAACTTCTGGCTACGATAAAAATTTATCCACAATTTGCACCATTTTGATTGGTTTTGTCCCTGATCACTCGATATTTTGTTCACATCATATATGATAGACGATATAACCAGTTGAAAACTCGGTCCGTATGGTACATGAGCATCATAATACTTCAAAAATTCCTTTAATGTTTTTGTATCCTTAAATATTCTTTCTGAGATTTTATATTAGAATAAACATAAACTTTAGGGAAAACAATATGGTTTATCTTAAGATTTCTATTGGTAAGCCATTAAAAAAAACGCGACTATTATAGAAAGTTTTGTATAACAACTAGAGGAGGACTATAATTCTAATGACTATGAATAAATAGGCACTCACAACAACACTAAATATTAACTTGATCGCGGATAATAGTATAGTGGTAAGGATAATAGAGCATTGATGTGTGGCCTGATTTGATATTTGTGAGAGCTTTTTGAGGTTTTTATTACACCTTATAAGACAAGTCCAAGGTACCCATGGTTCAGCTTTTTCTCGTGGCCTCTAAAGTAGTGCTATAATGACAAGACTTGATTTCCGTTAAACTTAGCTATGACTCTTTGAACATTTCATAGTGAAAGTGAGCTCACATGATTATACCCAACGGAATTATGCTACCACCAGTCATTTTCTATCCTCTCTTTTTTATCGTAAAAAATGATTTAATTGGTGTAAAGCTGAGAGCAATGCTAAACCAATGAGACAAAGTTCGCTCCAATATTAGGATGAAAAAGTGATAATTGGTAGTACAATTAAAATTGTGTTGAATGAATCTTTGTTTCAGAATCAACTAAAATTTTTAATATTTATAATTAAATTTTTAATATTTATAATTATTTAAAAATTGTGAAGCAGAATTGTAATATCTTCTCACAAATGGTGTCAAAATACAAAAAATAAAACCCACAACCTACACTTTCAAAACATTTAGTAAACAAAAATATCATAATCTTTTCACATATTAACAAAAAACTTGTAACATTAGTTTACATAATTTTCTCAAATTTTATAAACATATAGTTTTTTAACATCGTGATTTACTAACAGTACTTTTTTACACCATTATACCAAACAGAGTTGTAATACTTTATGATTTTAAAGTAATTAAACCGATCATTAATGATTATAGCAATAAATCAAAACTATGGTATATAAGTCCGCTAAATGAATTTAAATCCTGATGATTTCCGGTATTTTTTTTCTTTATTTTTACTTTCTAATGCAATGACAACAATTATAAGATAGAGAACTTCCCAAAAGAACTAATAAATAAAAATTTATGACCATCATTTAGTTTTTAAAATGAATTATTATTATTATTATTAATATTAAAAATGGACCTTTTCCTAGCCACAACCATGTCTTATTATAAAGTCAATTCTACAGACACTATCTACTGTTTCTCAAACTATATATCTAAATTTTGTTAAAGCATTTATTTATGTAAGGTTTACACTCTGTTTGGGAGAGAGGGTTGAAATGGATTGAAAGTGTTAGTATTGGATTGGACTGAACTGTAATGGAATAGAATATAATAGATTATAAAAATTTTAATTTATTTGGGACAAATGGATCGTAAATAAAAGATTAATAAATAATTGTGTTTGTTTAGAATGAAAATATTATGATGGGTTGGATAATTATATTAGATATTACTAAATATTTTTATTTACTTTTCATAGTTTTAATTTCCTATCATATGATCAATCAATAATGAACAACGATATAAACACTTTTAGATAATCATAATAAAAAGAAAAAAGAAAAATAAAAAATAACTATCATATATTAAAAAGTATGAAATTTTCCATTAATTCTTAAAGTTTTAGCTATGAAAATTTTTTCTATCTCTATAATTCAATATCAAGGAAATGCACTTGAAAAAGAAATACAAATTCACTCCTTTCAATACTCAATTTATAACAAATTCTCCATCTCCGAGCAACTTCAACATAAGTATCATCTTTCCAACTAATGAAAATAATCAATCAGGTGCACATTGTTCAATAAACATTCATACAAATAATCCATTGTTAAAACATGATTACATTCGAGAAGGTTTTGAATGCAAGTATATAAGAAATCACAAATTTTCTCCTTTATACCAGGAATAAACTAATGTAAAGACAAATAATATAATAAAAATACTCACTGGATTCTTATCTCTACCAGAGACGATTGCTTCTTTTTGCAGTGAATTGGAGAAACATTGCTTCTTTTGCAGGAACGTGTGAAGGTTTGTGAATGAGATAAAAGAAAGACTTCATACTATTAGGGTGAAATAAATTGAGGGTAAAATAAGAATTAAAATAATGTGATAGGATATAATTGAAATCACAAATTTTTTTCTTCTCTCCCTTCCATAAAATCTACAGTAACACTCAAATTTGGAATGTTATTAACTTTATCAAAATTAATATAAATGCTAACCCTTCTAAACCCTTCCAATCTTTCGAAACAAATGCCCATTTTTTTAAATCTCCAAAACCTTTTTATTCCAATCAAAATACTTCTCCCAAACAGAGTGTTAGAGATGGAAGGTTTTGGAGAGGGCATTAATTTTTAACATTTTATTTTAGAAAATCATTTTTTTACAGAATTCCGGAAGTGGAGAGTCTGGATTCTTTTTCGACCTATGATCCCCATCTCTCTCACGTAAGTCTTTTGAGTTTAAAACCAAACTCAAGAATCAGTTGCATTTGACAGCCTATTGGAATCTTTCCCTTCTGTGCTTCTATTTAAAGACAAATGTATCATATAATTATAGATTCTTTTTCGTGACCAACAAAATCCTTCCTGCTTTAAGTTCTTACATTCTTGTCAGTATAAAACCACAAATGATCAAAAATTCATTGGTATGCTAATTAGAAAATTTATCGTCTTGTCTAATGGAGATGAACAATTTTTTTAATCTTATTGTAGATAACTATATTGAGTAAGCCTTGTTAAAAAAAATATCTGTAAATGGATGTTAGAAATTGACTGAAATTTCGAATTGGGCATAATTAACTCACCCCTAGAAGGTACTTTGTATGAGAGGACTATCACTTAATTATAAACCCATAAAATCAATTTAACCTAAATATTGTGGTATTCTTGACATATCCTCAGCCTAAACCTGACTGAATAACTAATGAGTATAATGCAACTCATGCTAGGATACTGTCTCAAACTATTGTATTAGAGGTGACTCTGATATCATATTAAATTAGGTATAGTTTATTTTCAAAAGTTATCTTATAGAAAGAGAATTGCCACTTAATTGCAAACTAAATGGACAATTCAATCTAGACAATGTGGAATTTTTGACATGGAAGAGATAGCTTGTAGTAAAAAGGTTAACTACAACAATTTTAAATGACCATAAATTTCGTATTCAGATGAGTTGTGAGATCATAATGTATCAATTGAAAGCTCCGGTCCCAAATTTCGATGTTTAAAGGCTATTTAGTTGACTTAAAATTTTCTACTTGTTTGAAGGCTTTCTTTCCTCTTCCTATTACAGTCCTTTATGTTTTTTCATGTTTTAGGGTTTCTTTACTATACAAAGGTTTTCAAGCCTTAATTTCCAAGGACTTTTTTTTTGGTCTATCAAGGTCTCAATAGGCCTATGAGTTATAACTAAGGCAACTTTCTCCATATCTCTCGCTATAAAAGCTATAACTTTCACTAAAATAGTAATGGAAGAATTCGAATCCAAAACCTTTCATATGAGCTTTCTATTCACTTGCCACCAAATTAAATAACCGGTAGCAGTTTTTGCAAGGTTTTAGGTCATTATTAACAAAAATTTCTATATTCCCTACCATTACGTATTTTTGTACGTTACGCAGCATTAAACATTCAGTGACTATATTTTCTTAGGTTCTCATAATCTCATTCTTCAACATTTAAAAAACATCATTGCATTTTCGCAAAAAAAAAAAAAGAGATCATTACATTACCAGAAAAATGCTTTATCGTTTCGAGGAGTGCACATTAGTCGATACGATTTTAATCCTAAGAACCAAATTCACTAATACATAAGAAGAAATTAAAGTGATCAAATCAATTATCAATAGAACCAGAGTTTGTTATCGGCACTACAAGAATCCAAGATTGATTTATTTGGAAGAAGCCAATATTATGAAACAACAACTTTTGTTTTTTTAATTAAGGCCATCGGGAAAGTGGCATCATAAAAAAAGGTTACAAAACATTCGAACATAAATATTAAAGCTCTAATGATGTGAAAATTTCTTTTTTAATCTGTATCTGCTAACATAATGTAAATTAAATTTACTACAAAATTAGAAAAAGTACTACTGTAGCTTTGCAATTTAACTAATGTATAAAATAAAAAGAGAAGAGTATAACTTAGAACATAAAAAATGGAAAGTTCACTAAAATGGGACCAAAGGAATAGCATTTACACAGTACATGCCTAAAGAATAAATATCAGAATCAATCGGTAGAGACCTATTGACAGAACCTGCAACCTGTAAATAGCAATATATTTAGTATTGAACCCCCTAGATTTCAAAATTTATATAATACACAATAGACTATATGGTTAGATCCCACATTGACTAGCCAGTTGGATTAATATATTGTTGTTATAAATATAGGGCAATCCTTCCTTCACAAAATGTTTTTAGAATCACATCAGAGCCAAATTTAAGATAGTATCAAAACCATTCACTATTGAAACATTTCATAGCCAACATATATTAAAAAATAAGGAATCTGAATACTGTCTACGTAAACCTGCTGCAAAAATAATCCAATTGCAAGATTTCATGGAAGGTCTGCAATTCTATTGACTGCACAATTTGTAAAATACTTGTATCTCTTTTGTGATTTCTGTGAAAGATATCTTAATTTTCCTCATATTTGGTAGTGTTAAACTCTGGAGCTGCTTAGGAACAATGGTACTGAGATTTTAGCTTAATTGCGAGTTTAAATATAAAGCTGCAAAATTGAAGGCACAGAAAATATATACAAAAACACATTTGAGCTAAACCAATCAAATAATTCCAGTAGCTCTGGGTAAAACTAAGCAGGGTCAACACAGCAATATCACACATACTATACCCAATCCAAGCTAAACAAATAGAAATTCAGAATGATGCTCGAAGTTTGCTTTTGAAATCTTGGAAAACACACTGTCATCTTAATCCAGTCAAAAGAAGTTCAACTTGTTCTGAGAAGCCACTAGAAGCTGCTTGTCAGAAAGAAGCTTGTCTCAAATTTTAAATAAACCAACGTCGTATTTATTGTAAATAAATTAATAAGTAAACTAGAAATAATTTTTAAATAAGTGGTTTTCGTTAATTTCTATTCTTCTAGACTAAAAAGTCTAAGAAACGCATCAAGAGAATACTTGTAAACCTACAAAGATGTGATTACAAAGCCTAATCATACTTATCAAAAATCATAAATAAAAGTCCTTAGATGAGTCAAGATGCTAAACCTAGAGAGGCAATTAGAGAGCATTTGCTATGTCTGCCATAATATTACACTCTAAGGCACTCAACGCATCCCTAGCAGCTTCTCTTTCGTTTTCAGGTAATTAACTTAATTAATTGTGAACCAATGTCCCATGTTTGGAATATATCCATACGAATTTTGTCCATCTCTTTGCAATAGAAATAGTTTAGAAATATTTATAAAAAAAAAAAGAAGAAGAAATAGCTTAGAAACTAGCTTATGAGGCGTTAATTTGTTTCCTTTCACATGATTATCAGCAGAAATAACTTGAAGTGCTTGATCATCAATTGCATAACATATAGCCATAACACAATCCATGATCTAGGGGAACCATTCTCGTCCTTATCTTTTACCTTGGTAACAAAAAAAAGAAGAGAAAACAATAATCATTTGAAGGGCCTTCTCCCACAAAGCATGTGGTACCTACTGCTTTTAGGAATCACTTTAATATTATGCATAGCAACATAACATCAGATGTTGTCAGATTCATCCATTTTCTTGGACAGGAAAGAAATAAAGATAAAGAAGAACCATGAATTTTGATCATCAATTTTGTGTCCAAATAAATCAAACAAGGATGCCATTTCCTCGTCTATATTTTAATGTTGTAAAACATTAAACATATTACTCAAAATTAAAGGGTATCTATGATCACTTTTGACTTCTTCCAAGATAATGGGAAGATTTTGAAATTACATGTATTAGAATAATTGTTTTTATTAGTAAAAAATTTAATTCATAACTACTCCACAAAGAAGTGGGTTGGAGAAGTGAAGAAAGTTACAATTGTCTCCAAAGAACAATATTTTTGTGTGATTCATTAGAAAACTTAATCAAAGCACAACTAACAGATACTCAATTAGTATATGTAATTTAAATGATTTTTTCTAATTGCACTAGCTATATTCTCTATCGAAAAAGGTGAAATTCTTAATTACTTTAAGAATAAACATATTATATCTGAAAATAAAACATAAGAAAGTAAAAGTCACCATTTGAGGTGTAAAATTAATCGAGCAATTGAACATACTCAATTTGTTGGAAAGAGAAGCAGTTGCGATCTTCATTAATTGAGATTAATTCCTTCAAATTGTCAAGCATATATCGCCACACGAAATGATTGTGCTTGCAAGAATTCACACTGTAAATCTTCAAATACTAATTAGATAAAGAAAATAAGTGTTAGAACACGAAACAAAGAAAATTCATAATAAATCAACTTAGCAAAGTGTAATAATGAATCAATTATTACAATGTAATGAAAGGGTAATCCTAATTATATTAGGGTTAGCGAATTTGAAACACCCTTTCATTAGCAACTAAAACAAGATTTTGCAGTGGCAAAAAAACTAGTTTGAAAATCAAACAATACACTCTGATGATGAAAATTACATAAAATTGTATCCAATAAAAGAAGAAATTGAAGACCGTAAGAGTTCTACTAAACCCAAATCATAAATTGAAAGATTTGGTTGAAATTGAAAAGAAAGAGCAGAGAGAAAGCTGAAGATGATGACAGAAGCATAGAGAGCACAAAGGAGTGAGATGCAGAACTGAAAGAGAGCCATTAATTTGCACACCATCATCGTCTGTGCTCTCTATCTTCTGTCAACAACATCAACAGTGTTGCCCTTCTCTGTTGCCCATTTATAAAATAAGACTAAGCAGCAGAAGTAGAGCAGTGTTTTGCTGCATAATTAGAGTATGATTAGAGACAAAAACAGTTTTTCTTTAAAAGGAAAGGCCAAAGAGAAAGAATAAAGAGAGTTTAGTTTGTAGGGATAAGGAAGAGAGAGTTTGGTGAGTGAGTTCTTGGTGAGGGATGACCTATAATAGACCGCCCAATGGGTCTATTTATAGCTAAAAAAGGACCCCTCCACTCCATCATCAATGATAAGGGTTGGATACTACTAGACTAGTTCTTTTCATTCTTTAATAGTACTACTGCTCTATTCTATTGGGTAACCCTAATCTTTTTTCACGAGATAATTTTTTTTCGCTTGTAGTACAACGGTTATAACCTCCCAACAAACCTGAACTGTACTTATCTGCTAATCATGCATGCCACAGTACAGATCTTTCATATCTGAATTTTTCTTTATTAATTAAATTTTATCAATAACTTGATCTGTCACGACCCATAGTCGAGCTCGTGACCGGCGTACGAGGCGAACCGTCTGTGAAAGTCCGATCTATCCAGTAAAAGCATCTGTGTACATACATTCTACCCGACTTATCCAAAAATTTATTTAAAACATTTATAAAAACGTTTATAAATGAAAGAAAATTATATATATATAAATATTGATATATATATATATATATATATATATATATACAATATAGCAAAAATATTAATAAAAATATAAAATCATCAGAGTTAATCTCAAAATACAAAAGTGTAGCCCAATATCCTAACAATAGCCTGATGTGGAGCTCTATGACAGAACAAAGTAGAGTCCGAACGAGGGGCACTAACTATAGTGAAGAAGTATCTCACTAAGATCAAGGTACAGATCAGATGCTAAGCGTCCAAAATGCCACATATAAAATAGATTAACAATAGACAACAAAAGAAAAAGGGGTAAGAATCCCTAGTGAGGAAACGACACGTCAGACCGCCTCATACGTGCCTCACAAAGATTTATTTGAAACCATTTTTCAAAATACCGCACACATACATAGATACCATATAGTATACATCCTATATACATAATACATTTTCTGAAATTCATTTTACCAAAACGTTTGCATCCATATCACACAACATGCATTCAAACAATATATACATATACTTGTGAATTCATAATACGAGACCATGAAATATTTTCATGTAGCAGTGTTGATTCTGCCACCTGACTGTTCTATAAAAGCGTGTATATGGCCGGATATACGATTATCCCATTACTCCGATAACTAGGACATTAACAGAGCATTGGTATACCAAAGGCTACGTAACCCGTAGCTAGGTGTTCCCATGTCAAAGTGTGATACATACATAATATTCCACATACAATCATGCATCATCTTTTCCTTTATTCAATCATTTACAAAATACTCTTGTGTGTGTGTGTGTATATATATATATCAATATATACTTTATAATTTCCATAGCAAAACGTTGGTTTATTAATAATCACATAGTCCAGATTATTAATTAATTCAATACTTATTAGTCCAATTTCATATCATAGCTAGACATATTAAAAATAATATACCCAATTTTGAATACACAACATATGTGTCTGAAGCTGTCATTTCACTCACCTGGTATCCAATGCTGGGGATCCAGTCAAGCACCGCTAGTGGGTGGCTACTCATGCTGGCAAGCACACGAAGTTGTACAGATACAATACAACAAACATCAATATATGATGTGGTATTGTGA
>CAODLS012108375.1:0-15118 GCA_948243855.1 Flueggea neowawraea
AGAGAGCGTGAAATACTTGGAGTTCCACTCTTTTATTTTCTGCATCCAGTCAACAACTTCTTTACTGCTAAAGGAGGCCTCATCAGCACCAGCAGAGACGACTGCAATTCTTTCTATGTACCTACAAGTTTTAATTCTTCCGACTCAGATAGCTTATCTAGATCCACAGAGGAATAAATGTATTAATATTGACGAAGAAATATAGCTAAAATCATTCTTCAAATTTTAATTCTCAAGTAAACCACATGAATCTTGCGTACAAGTAACAAAATATGAACAGATATAGACAACACATACTGGATTATCTCAATCGTGTCGAAAATAATATGAGAACCATTCTGGAAAACAGGGATTCTTCCTCGAGGACTTATCCTGAAAAACCAAGAGTCCATATTCTTGCCGGTTATGGGATTGACATGATGTGAAGTGTAATCAATTCCCTTCTCCTCCAAAGCAAGTCTCACCCTCTGACTATCTATGGAATATGGATGGTGATATAGCTGCATCTTTCAATCCAGGACGGTTTGTAGGGTATCAGTTACAGCTTAAAGGTACCTTCCCCTAAACCTCAGTTAATCTCCAAGCCTGCATTACACGAAATTCTAACCTGTCAGGGTTTTCAATTATGCTGTAATAAGCAAAACTAGCATCTTTTTATCATGCTTCAAAAAACTTGATGTCCAAAATACGATCATTCACAGAATAGTCCACAGTGAAATTTCAGTACAAGCAACTAATTAATGAAGGCAGAAGCTTGTGCAAACGAGTATTAAAAGAAACAGAAAGGCTACACAATAATGAACATTCAGCTCCTTCCTATCTTTTGTGAAATACTATTAAGGGCTCTGAATCGTTCGATCAGAGAACATTGAATTCATGTTTATCACAATTTACATTAAGAACTGAAATGTCAAGCAATCATAGCTGAACCCTCAGATTTCCTAAACAATTAACTAAGCAGAAACTTCAATTGGAGAATGAAAGATACAAGCATGCCAACTTTACACTGAAATACACATTCTTTCCAAGCAATAAAATCCCACCCCTAGATTTCAAATTTCCCACGAAAACAAAGTACCATAAGAGCACTGATCCCATCAAAGGAAGTTAAGGAACTATAATAATAGTAATACCATAAATCCATATTGATAAGGCTACTATTCCAATTTTCCACTTCGAGCACTTTACAAAATTATTTTACAATCAAATTCATAAACTAAAAACAACCCACATCAGAAATAACCACATGCAGTGAACATTCAGAGAATTCAATATAGACAACACTCAATCAACCAGAAAACAGACAAGAAGAAGAAGAAAGGTCGAAACTTTTTACTGAATAGTGAAGGGTCAGAACAATCCAAGCCATAAAGCATAAACAAAGAAGAAACTGAAGTAAACACTAATAAAGCAAACAAGAATTGATGACGATTGAAAGTAGAAATACTTGACTAAGACTCACCCAGAAGAAGAGAGAAGACTTGAAAGAAAGTTCTCCTGTGGGTTATTGGGATTGATGGGTGGTGGGGACATAACAATTTGGAAAAAGCTCAGTATTTTATGGGCTAGAGGAAGAAAGGGCATTAAAAAGTGGGTATTTTTATAACATGGAAGAGCAAAAGAGAACACTAGAGAGTAAGAATATGCTTAAAATTGGAAAGTGTCAGAAAGAACATTATGAAGTGCAATACCGAACTGTTAACTGCCAAAAAACAGCACAGACGCCATTAACAATTCTCGCAAAGGTTTGATAATCTTCATCACTTTGATTTCAGCTTTCAGTTTGGAACCATGTTTTTTCTTTTCCTTTCTTTTCTTAACGTACATACAACACTAACACGGTTGATGGTGTTTCCAGAGTGTCACGGTCCTCAACCTCTGTGCTGTGTTGACTTGAAGCATATTAAAACATAAATAAGTTACCAAAGAAAAAAGTGTTAAATCATTTGCTGTCTTTACGGTATGCTGTTATTTTCTTTGCAGTATCTGAGTTTTGGAAAATTTCAGAGTTTTTCAGAGATTGTAAATGATTATTTTAAAAATTTTAAAGAGTGTAATTTTTTTTTCAAAATTTAAGAGCCAAAAAAAAATTATAGTAGAGATAAAAAATTTAACTAAAAAAACATAAAAAAGTTTATTTGAAAAATTAGTATATATATAGCAATATGTTTGTCGATAACAAAATATAATATATACTTCTTATATTCGAATAATTGTCAAAATAAATTATAATTATAAAATACTATTTTTATTTTTTATTATATAATGTGTTAATCTATTATTGACAAAACATTCATAATAACACTATCGAATGTATATAGTGGTGGACCTAGAAAAAATTTAAAGTGGTGTTCATATAATATATGGAAAATTATAACAAGCATAGAAACATTTTATAAAATTAATCATATTATATTTTTATGTAACAAAAAAAAAGTTACAATTGTCCTTGACAAGTTTAATGTCTTCAAAATAATAAATATATAATTGCATAAATTAATATTATTTTTTTATTGCACCATTTTCTTCATAAATCGTTTAAATTTGCGAGTACTTTTATCCCTGAGCATATTCACAATATTTGTGCTGCTACATCTTTCTTAATTTGTTGATTTTTTTTTATCTAGCTATAATTGAAATAAGATTTACAACTAACGAATTAAACACCAATTATTTTTGCCACAGTTGAAATAAGAAGAAATAAAGACCAAATGTTTTCCTCGTTAAGTAAAATAATAGATTTGATGATTTCAAAATCAAATGCTAATAGAATTTAAATTAGAAAAAATGATGAGGAAATTACATACTATGCCTTTTTTTGTCACTTAAATTTCAGAAATGAAACACAGGGATTATATTTTTTCTTATGGAACATTTCACAATATCTTCTCTCTATGAGATTTCTTTCTCCTTTCTTTATCGGGTTCTCTACCTTGACAACACCTCTTGGTTTTCTCTCTCACCAATATTGTTACTCTCTCTTCTCTCTTCCGAAATCTTCACAAAACCGCTTCATCTCCTCTCTCGTTGCTACTGTTTCTCTCTTTTCTCTAACGAGATCGTGACTCCAATGTCACTAACTTATAAATTTATTAGTAGATGGATATGATGTTTGATTTGCTGCATACATAAAAGGATGCATGGTACAACATGGAGAGTAGATTTTTTTATTAATAAAATTTCATCACTCGATTGTAAAATCAATCTATCTGAGTTGATTGATTTGTGATACTACTAAGGTGTGAGTTCATCCTAACTGAATCGACATAAAGATGGAGTGATTATTCGTTCTAAAAAAAATTATAGCATAACATTTATGGGTTTTTGTCTTACTAGATAAAGAAATGCAAAGAAAGGTGTTAGCTCTAATTCTAATCAAGCAGGAAGAGTTTTTTTTATTTTTTAATTGCTGTTTTATTTTATAAATTTTGGTTTAACATATTACTTTCTCTATTTTTGTTACACAATCGACTCAAATCCATCAAATCAACCATCTCTACTCTCAATCTACCATTTTTTTTTGTCAAAAAACTTTTAATCTACCATAAACAAGCACTTGTGACTATAGTTAATGAAGGATGGAAGGTGATGCAAAATTGTTAATAAAGCAAGTGACCTTTCTATCACAACACCAACAAACAGAAACTAGTGACTTTATTCTTGTGGGAAGCTACAGACAAACACTTGTGTGTGGGCTTCAAGTGAAATTGGATTGATCTTGATGCTGCACATGAGCCTTTGCTTGCCTTGGACGACCCACAATTTTTTGCTAAAACAGTGGTTTTTATGTTAGAGATAATTTAATATAACCACGTTACGAATTTATTAATTTTAATATATACTTGTATCTTTAACGATTAAGATATTGTTTTATTGAATGATAAGTAATATATGTAAGTATATTTTACAAAAGTAAAAGACCGTAAATTGTTTGCTCGATATATTTGACATAAACGCTACTTATATATGCATGAAATAAAAAATATGAATTATGCATCTAATATCTTTTTAATACCTTCAATAATTTTTATTTTTCTAAAAAAAAAACTATTAATTCGCAGGTTGTTTAACTAAACAGCCATATGGATCTGTTTAACTACTTGCTTTGAAGCCTTTAATTTAAAATAGTCAAAAATTTGGGTGCATATACAGGTGCAATTTGATTGATAAGATTGCATAGTTTATAGCTAAAATGAGGTCTCTAAAGTGCTGTTCAATACATATAAGCCATTCTTATTGTATATTATCAATAATTGAATTCAAATAATTTTTTTTAAAACAAATATGAGACGTTCTTTTTTTTTTAGGGAAACTATATGGCGTACTGGAAAAAGTGAAAATATTTATAAAAATAGGCATTCAAAATTAGGTTATTTATTTTATATGTAATTTACATTTGGTTTATTTTTTATTTTTTGCAACCATTTTGACATTTTTTGGGTTATATCTTTTTTTTTAAAAAAAAATATTATTTTTTGTAAATACTTCCATTTTTTAACCAAATTTGTGTAATTTTTCCTGCTCGAGTGCCAATTATGTATTTAGCACTTTCTTTTTTATAAAGCAAATAATTACTCTAATATTACAGTCTTAAAACTTAAAGAGTTTATCTTCTATCCAAGAGGATGTGAATGAGTTAGCAGGGACTCTTTCAACTTAACAACCAGAGGTCTTGGATTAGAATTTTGGGTACGCAACTATTTTATAAATTGTTGATAGAATTTGGATTAGTCAAAACTAACTAAGGGATTCTAGATCTCGGATGATTGGACAAAAAAAAAGAATTTATCTTCCTTCACAAATATTTTTTCTGATATTGGAACCTTGACAAATAAAGTTCATACAAGTGAACACACTAACCATTCAACCGACAAGTGGACTTTACAATTTAATAAGAGATGCATATTTTAACCTGTAAAAGAAGAGTTTTATTTGAAGAAGATTTATGACGGAGAGTAACCAAAAAGTCTAGGGGATAAAAATAGGAATATGTACCTTTTTGTCTATTTATACAAGTGACCGAAGTCAGCCAGATACTAACAATTTTAAGAAAATTTACTAAAATAGACCCAAAAATAAACAGTATGTCTCCAAACGAAATTTTATCGCTGGAATTTTATCTATTTCAATCCAACCAATAATGGCAATAATTCAAAATAGAAAACCATGAATTATGCAATTTGAAAATTCAGTTGTGTGAAAATTTGGCTACAGAAAGAATGCACTTACACTGAAGCCCAAAATATTTTCTGCAGCACCAGCATTTTCTTATTTCCGAAACCAATTGAAACCCATTTGTATACAACATCCAGATCCAGTAATCACAATAGGTTGATAGCCCACTACCACTTTGATCATATTTCAGTACTTCCCACATTTGAGATCATGTTATTAATTAGTTAAAAACATGCTGATTTTGGACATTAGGAGGAGTACAAAATTGGCAGTCATTGATTGAGTTTGAGTAGAAATAGATTGTTTTTAGATTATAAATAATTGAAGTACATAAACCAAACACCCTACTGTTTATACCCAAATCTTAAAAGAAGAAAATAAATATAAAGATGGGAATTTAATTGAGGTGATTATGACATTAAAGCTACAATGAGAGATTTCACGTTCGAATCTCTCATAATCAGGAAGAAAGAAACGAAGTGAATTCATCAAAGGTAGGCATCTACTCCACCTTCTTCTTTCACTTTCACTACACACAAACAATTATTGTTCATTTTCTCCTGTATGTGCTCTAACCCGAGAACAATCTATTAGGGAAATAGTGTGCTTAGCCAAATAAACCTCTCTTCAGGAATGTGCTTAATTAAAACTCGTTAGTATCACTATCGTGAGTTTGATTTCCGATGGGAGCAAATAAGATGACTTGTAAAAAGAATTGAACCTCTCCTACATTGAGGAACGGATATACAAGGAAGGAGTCTCAAAGTTGTGCGACTAGGCTGCACTGATGTTACAGGAAAGTGCAGCATGATGTTTAAAATGGTGAGACTGAAAGAAGAGTCACATGGTTGGACAAAGATAGAAACCTACTTGTTCTGGTTGCTCTAATAAATCTATTCTGATTAAATGCCACCCATAAGTACCTACAAATATTACACTCATACTAACAATTCATGGGTCCCTTAACAGCCAAAGACGGCGATTTATTTCTTCTCATCCCTCATTTTTCACCTGTTCCCATTAATATTAATATTAGACGTTGTCTCAGTATACTATGAATCTATTTTTATTTTTTTTATAAATATTTAAGACTATAATAAAAAGTTGTCTCAAATTAAAAAAATATAAAAACATAAAAATTATATGAATATAAATATCATATAATTGCAAAAAAATCTCACATTAAATTTTGAAAATCTTCTTTGTACATAATGTTTTTAATATTTAGATTATATTTTATTTAAATATTTAAAAACTAAATAAATCATGTATTACTTATGATGAAGTTACTTATTAGAAAAATATAATACCAAATATTGACTATAGGAAACGTCAAATGTCAAAAAAGTAAACTTAATGTATTCAACTTTCTTTTATATATATATATATATATTAACTATGGACTTGTTTGCTTGGGTATTAGTATAAAAAGGAGTAGCAGTTATTCCGGAAGTAAAGAAAACAGTTGTCCGAACTATTATTTTTGGCCTCTTATTCAACATTGTTAACCGTGGAATCATTAAGAAAATACCAACAAATTCTTAAACTAAATAACGTTAAAGACTTAACAATGAATCGCATTTGACTATAGGTTAAAGATAACCCAAAAAACAATTCAAAATTAACATAAACCACAATTAATTTAAGAACTTATTGTCAATTTCTTGTAAGCATTAAGCCATTTTAAAAAAATGTTTGAATAATTCAAACATTGGAAAGGGGCATGGGAGAAAAGTATTGTAAAATAGGTCTTTGCTTGTACCATGTGCAGTAGTAGAGCTCGATCATAACTCAAAACATGTGCATTGTTTCATGTCAACTTGCTGCAGAAATATTTAGAATCAAAGCATAATAATGGAATTTCAAGGTCTTATGATTTAAAATAATTGGTCAGTTGGGCGTGTTTTATGCCTAACCTTTGATTTTCAAAGCATATGTGTCTTGTTTAATTCAAGCACGCAAATCAACTATAGGTTATCAGTAGTTTCAGCCTTCAGGAAATAACTATTACTGGTCAAGTTCGCCTTAAACAGTACTTAGATAAATATTACACGATTTGTCTTATTTTATATTTTCTCTACACATAAAAAACGTCCAAAGATTTTTTTTAAATGACCAACCCATCATTTTGTCGGCTCAACTAGGTAAATGTCTCATAGTTCATTGATACTAAGATAAATTTTAACGTTAAAATGTCGTAAATATAATTTTTAGTAAAAATAAATAAAATAATTTATAAAAAAAATAGGCTAATGAATTGACTTTAAAATTACTTAAATTATCAATTACGGGCTCGAGGTTGACTGGTACATCTTTTGTACCATTCTGATTGGTTAGTTGGTGGTCAAAGTAAATTCATCAAAAAGATATATACTTTTTTTTATAAATCGGATGCCTTAAAAATTCTCAAAAATCTCACCCATGGGATGCCTCGAGATATATACTTTTAATTATAAGCAAACATTAAAATAACAATCAATCATCTTAAATGTCGTGTCATATGACAATTTTAGGAAGTAAGCCCACCAGAGAAACTAAGGACTTGTTTGGTTGGAGGTAAATAGATGAGAGAAGTACTACTTTTTAAAAAGTAGGTAATTTTTTTTATTTAGTTGAACAAAGTAAGTTGGTATTCTTGGAAAGTCAAGCACTTGATTTTCTTTTGACTTCGAAAAGTAACTTCTTTTGGGGGTCAGAGAGTTCAACTTCCTTAGTAATCAACCAAATATTTTAGAAATATACCATCATAATACTATTTATTTATAATTTTTTATTTATTTTTAAAATTTTATAAATTATTTCAATAATAAATTTTGATAAATTTTTGATAAATATTTTATAAATAAATTTCAATTTTATATAAGTTATAAAAAATATTTTATTATTTTTAAGATTTTCAAAATATGTTTTATATGAAATATTTTCATTTAATTAATAAATAAATTTTGTAAAATTTTAAAAAAATTAGTCTTCATTATAAAATTGTGTGAAAAAATAACTGTAATTTTATTTCTGATAAAAAATATGTTATGTAATAAAAATAAATATTTTCTGTAATTTTTTATATTATTAATTAAAATTTAATAAAAATAAGAGTATTATTGACTTTTTTTAACTAACTTCCATAAAGTATAGTTTTGAGTCAAACACAATAAATTGTACTTTTTAGCAATTCAATATACCAACCAAACACATTTGTAAGTAACTTATTGGGAAATAACTTCTCGGAAGTTGAACCAAGTGAGTTCTGTCAGCTAATTATTTGAACAAATTAATAAATTACTATGATTAATAAGTTAGTTGAAGAACTCAAGGCGGGAAAGAAGGCAGTGTTTGTTTGCCGTTGCCTTGCCGCTATTGTACCCATTTCTTGTTTATCTTCTAGTTAATGTGTCGTTTTGGACTTCCAAACACCATTTTAACGGCCGTTGTGTTAGCTATGAACAATAACTCTAAGCAAGTATCATTAATGATTAATCCTAACCGCCGAAAAGGAAAAGATAATCATAGTCTAAGGTTTTGACGTTGTTTTCTTGCCCACATGCAGGCACTTGAGTGCCACCAAAGTGTCTGCTGAAAGTTGCTGTGTTAATGTAAAGATAACTATGTAATAAGAATATAACATCATAAAGAAAATTATGGTGGAGCGAAACGAATTCTTTTTTTTGTTAATTAAAGCTTTGAGTTCAAATTTGAGTATAAAAATGTCTTAATACTCGTTAAGAAAAGCCTCTTATTAGCATTAAGGTCGCAAAATTAAGTAGACTAAATAATTAATGTTGAGGTTCAATGCTTGTTAGGATTAGTAAAGGGATCCAAATTCTATGTCATGCACCAATATACTTATAACTCATTAGTATTGGAGTTATCTTCACTAATAAAAATTAAAAGTTTGGTTTTCGATAAGTACAAATGAAATGATTTATCAAAAAGATTTTGATGACATGCATGGTTTAAGGGCTTGTTTCCAGGCACTATCCAAGCTCAATGTCTTGTATTGCAATCAACAAACGTAATAGAAATAATATATAGTTGTGAATTGGCCTACAAATCAGTAGATTCAATGCACAAATATTTGGTACTAGTACAAATAGTACAAGATGCAGCTATTCATCTTTGCGAGCCCCACCCCATTTTTAGCATCTAATGTGCCTTGTTCAAGACATACATACCTAATCCATTTCTAACATCAATAATGTAATCTTCATTGAGCACATGCCCTTAAGTGGGTTCAAAGACAATATGGTCCTACTATTAATACATTTAAGATCTGGTTCATATTTAATAAAATGTTTTAGTCTTGTTTTATTATTTTATTCATCTGTAATTTTAGTAGAATATTAAAAGATTTTTATTCGATCAAATATAGAAAAACGAATTCTTGATTCCTGAAAAGTGAAAATTTGGTATAAAAAATATAGGCCTAATTGCACTTTGGATACGAACTGTACACCCAAAAGGGAAATTAATTATATTTTATTTATTTATATTGCTAATTGGTAAACAAGTAAAGATTATATACTGATTAAGTTCTGAGTTTATGTCTCACAGAAAACAATTATAAAAAAATTATTTGAAGATAATATTAATTGGAATATGTAAATAAAAAAAAATTATTTTTTATCTATAATGCCAATAAGGTAGTTGGGTACGTTAAGGCCTACAAGTATCAAATAAAGATGAATGTGTATTGTCTGATTGTTCCAATCTTCAAATATGTAGGCGGAGCATGCAAATTAAGAACTGAATTTGCGAGAATAGTGTTTAATTAGAAATATTAGATTAAATTAATCATTATGAACTTAAATCTCTTGATTGATCACAATATGACAAAACAAAAATCTCTTTAGTTAAAGTATATGAGGGTATTGCTGTTATCATTGTGATCCAACATAATTCACGAGATCTCTTGTGTGTCACGTCACTCAAAATTATAGACTTATAATTTGATACGAGAAATTTTCTTCCTTTTCAATAGATGATTTACACTAGAATTCGATCAAAAGGCATAGTTTTATAAAAAAACATAATATGCTACCATTAGACTTGTACTCATTGAATCAGAAGATAATTCTAACATTAAGGAATTGTGGGTTTAATTTCCGAAAAGATATGTATGTTCGTATAAAGGGAAAATTTGTTAGTTACAACAACCAAGTAGTTAATATTGGTTATAATTAAAATTTCTTACCTCTTGATAAAAAAAAAATCAAAATTTCTTAGTAAATAAGAGTGATATGTAAAATCAGAATGAAATAATTGGACGGGCCACTTCAATAAATGAAAATCTAAGTACTCACTCTTCTATTATTGAACCAAAGAATCGTTCGTCTCACTCTGTTCCTTTCTCCTTCCCTACAAAAGGGTAAGTAAGATTTTTGGTTCTATTGACACGTGAAATGAAATGACGAACCTAGCTAATTGGATCCACCGACAGCTCATTGTGCCCATTCTGATTAATACTTAATTATCTTAATTAATTTAAGCACATTACATTATAACCTTACATCTAATTGCAATTTAACAATAGTTAGAACGTAAAACGATTCAATAGTTTGAACTCATATAATAAAATTCAAATTGATACGTGATCACTGATTAGGTGCAATACGGATCTGACTATGGTACTTGTGTAGTTATTTATTTTAGGTGTTTTAAATGGTTCAGATTTTTTTAGATTATTTAAATTTAATTTAACTTTTTAAATTGTGCCAACACATTAAAAAATTAATGACAAATAACGTAATTTTAGTTATTAAATTTAAATAATTTTAATAAATTTTAATTATTAAAAATACACAAGTAGATAATTATAAAAGTAGCACAGTCATATCTGATACAATACTACTCTCTTTAATGTAATAAAAATAAAATGATAAAATTTACTGCCGTCGTTTCATTTGTCGTCAGTCTTTTCGAAAATTTCGTTTTGGCTCCGTTATACTCTTTTTAATGTAAGGAAAATGTGATGGTCAAATTCACTGGCATCGCTTCATCTGTTAGTCAATTTTTTTGGAAATTTCGTTTTCGCTATGTTATAAAGATAGTAAAGCGTAATTAATTAGTTTGAAATTAATTAGGATTGGTGGACCACATGTGATATTGTCCCCTCACATGCATATTACACTGACTACGATCACTTGTTTGTCCACTCTGATTTTGTACATTTTGCTGTTCTTTCATTTGGCCCACATCCATTTATTCTATTTAATTTAATTATTGAAAACAGATTTTTTTAAATTATTCTAGCCTCAAATGAAAATGATCCATTCTCTTTTAAGAAAGACATTTTGAACTCATCTTTTTGTCCGCTTGGACAGTGCCGGAGCCAAAAATTTGACTCAGTGAGGGCTGAATCTACTTAGTCAGTTTTTTCGATTAGCGATGTGTATGAAAATATATATTTATATGAAATAGAAAAATTAAAATTAAATTAAATATCCGAATACATGTAAATAATTTATCCAACTATTTTTGCACACTCAAACTAAGATATGACAATTATTTTCAACGTGTCGTCATGGCTTGAAAGCGTTGCAAAATAACCTCATTATTAATAAGTATAAAAATTTCTTTCTCGATAAAAATTATTTAAGTCAATTTATTCTAACAAAATAACCTAGCAAATAGTAATCACAAAATAATAACAAAATTATTAGACACCCAAATCAATTAACCTAACAATTAAAAACATCTAACTAATTCAAAACTAACAATTAAATCCTTTCAATCACAAATAACAAAATTATTTAAGCCAAATTATTCTAACAAAATAACCTAGCAATCAAAAAATAATAACAAAATTATTAGATACCCAAATAAATTAACCTAACAATTAAAACATCTAACTAATTTAAGTCACATATTCATCAATCAATTAATCAACAATTATAACCCTAATTAAAATAAAAACTGAATTATACTTAAACTAAAGAAAAAAGAGAGTTGGCGAACTTATCAGGGAGAGGGGGATGAATAGCGTCGGCGAAGAGAAGGAGAGGCTACTGTGAGGTGGAGAGCGGCGGTGTGGGCAGTCGGTGGAACCGTCCGTGGTGGCAGCTGGAGTTCTGAGATGGGAAGGAAGGGAACTGGTCTGGTTGTGAGTTGTGAGGGACGGAGGGAGTCAAGTTATAAGCAAACCCACTTTTTTTTTCTTTAATTTCAGTGGGGTCGTTTCATCCATTTTAAACCACAGGGAGAAATGACTTGTCCTTTCGCCCTGTGGTTTAAAAAAAAAGAAAGAAAAGGCACATGTTTGTGCAGCTTCGTCTTCCTAGCTTCGCTAGGTTACACTCCAGTCCCATCTGCCTCCAAGCTCCAACGACAGCAACAATGGCAACCCTTCCTTGATGGGGGCTCTAATGGCGCTCCACTGGCGCCAATGGGTGCCCGTGCACCCACTGCTCCATTGGTGGCTCTGCCACTAAGCTTGGATGGTTTTGGAATGAATTTAGACTTTCAAACAAAGAATTTCAGGCTCTCGTATTTATCAAATCAGATAAAGTGAACAACCAACTTAAACACTTACTTTTAACATAGCACGACTAAAAGGGTGAACTGGTGAGTATAGTTCACAATTGTAGATTAGCAATTCAATTTCATAAAAAAATTAATAAGTTGTTTTGAATGCTAGTAATATATAAACTATACAGTAATATTAACATTCTCCTCTTTTTTTCTAACCAACACGTACCAAAACAGCTAAACTACCTTAATAAGAGGATGATGAGTGACCAACCAAGTTATACAAAAATGTTGTTAGAATAAAACTAAGCTCTGTAAAATTGCCGTACCCATTGTAAGCTCTATAAACGTTAACTATTTAATAAAAAGAATTTGAAACCTTCTTCATTAACAAAGAAAGAGATATACAAATATCTCCCCAAAGATGTGCACGAAACAAAAACCCTTCCTTGTAGGATTATTGTCAATTCTTTTAAATTTTGCACCAAAAAAGGCGGCGGTGACGTGGCTTCGAAGTTTTAAGGAAGTGGCGACGTGGCCGCCAACTTGTGGAACACGTGTTGGTGTAACGTTGGAGTGGGACTCACACCATTAAAAGTACCACGTGTATGGTGTTAGATTTATGAATCACGTGATTATGCCTTCCCCGAACTGATCGCCGCCGTGGAGCGTAGCACGTCAGACTCACGGACGCCCTAACGACTTACGTCAACGTACCGGTCTCCCTGCGTAAGCCCACCGACCAAAATTTAACCGCCCATGAAATCATGATCCTTCAATTATGTAATCTACTGGCAAAAGGTTTGTAAGCCAAATTCTACGTTAAATCTTTCGACACATTGTGATTAACGTACAATATATAACAAATTTCTTAATAGTAAAGAGTAGAAAGAACAACATAACTTCAAATAAATGCACTAAATGTTATATGTTTAAAAACCAGCAATTTTTAATTAATTATACATTAATTTCTACCAACTTTAACTATTTAGCATTAAAAGCGACTCCTTACAAGCATGTTATAAGCCTTTTAGTCGGTGAAGAGCTTAATCTTTCGAATAAAAATCAATAGGGGAAAACCGAAAGAGATGTGATTAGTGACGTAAGTAACAGAAATTATAACTTCCAACGGCCTTTGTGGTGAGAAGTTCCAAAAATGGTTGTGGTGGAAGAAAATTTGTGATGTAATTGGGAAGAGCAAGTGTTGTTGATCATGGAAAGTAAGAATTGGGAAGAAGAATCAACAATGCGGCTCAAAACTTGTCTCTTGCACACTTATCATAATCGGCTTGACTTTGGCATTCGTGACGTTATGTCATCATCTTACAAAGAAGTTAGCTAATTTTATAATATATCATAGTTATTATAATGTATGGTCCTCATTAAAACTCGTTGAAGCGGCTCCATGGCAGTGGCGGAGTCAGGAATCTGGCTAAGTGGGATCGAATCTACTCAGTCAGATTTATTGCTCAGCAATGTGTACGAAAAAAATATATAAAATAAAAAAAAAATAAATTAAATTAAATATTCGAATATATGTAGTAATTATACAACTATTTTTGCACATTCGAATTAAGAAATGACAGTTGTTTTCGACGTGTCAACATGGCTTGAAAGCGTTGCAAAATAGCCTCATTAATTAGTAGGTATAAAAATTCCTTTCTCAATATATACCCCCAGGAAGTTATTCATCCATTCATCTCCCATTCTATTTCGCAAATTGGTCTTGATAACATTCATAGCAGAAAATACTCTTTCAACAGATGAAGTTGCAACTGAAAGAAGTAATGTCAATTCAATCAAACGATATACCAAAGAGAAGACTTGAGCTTTTTTAATTTGAACCAACTTCTTTGCAAGGCTTCCCAAATCTTGAATGTTGTAGAATTCCTCATCATTTTTTATATTAGAAATATAAATTTGAAGCTGATGACGAAGAATCTCAATGTCTTCCCAAGTGAAGTCTTGTGGATAAAGTTCTACAAGACGAACTAACTTTTCAATATTAATTTCTTTGGTGGTCTTGTGGTAATTGAATCTTTCAAGTTCCTTCTTCCAATTATTAAAACTCACTGTTATAAATGATTAATCCTCAAAATGATTTGCATTGATAGGCTTGAAAATGTAGCATCAAAAACAAAATGTGGCATCTGTAGACACACTATACTCAAACCATGGATGTTTCTCGAACCATCTTGGTTGAAAACTTCTATTTTTTTACCCATATTTTCTTTTGGGAAAATTATGACTCTTTGATTGACAAGGACCCTTAGAAACGTACCCTCTTCGAATTTGATCCCTAATGTTGGGATCAAAGTCTTCAATTGGTTTTCGAAGTGCGGGTCGCTAATTATGTCAAAATCCAACTCACTATTTTTGTCTTTTTCATTTGCATCTGAAATTAGCGTAACACCAGGAGTTCTTGAAGATTCGATACTACTACTCGGTCTCTTGGTCTTAGTTACAAATCTATCCATAG
>CAODLS012108428.1:0-22892 GCA_948243855.1 Flueggea neowawraea
CTTAATCTTAAATCACAAACATGCTAATATGTTATACTGCTACATTCATCAAATTCTGATTCATCTGCTTAACAGAGAGCTTTAGATTTCCATAAGCCTTACCAATGACGAATATAAATGTTAAATAATTTCCTGAAGAGACAAATACCTTAACTCAATAGGAGTGGCAACAAAATTAGCCAACATTACACTTGGTGCATGACAGAGAGACCCGAGCAATGCAATAGCCATTCCACACAGGAGAACGGTGACCCCTGTGAATGATACCATTAGCTCTTCCAAAAAGTTATACTTCTGTTTACAGAGGCATATTCTTTAGAGTATCACCTTTCCAAGAATTGTGGTTTCATGATATAATCCTCGAGAAATTAAGAGAACAATGATTGCATATGAAAACAGATATTGCAGGTTCAAGGCATTTGATAAAATTCCAATTAAAAGATGATGGAACTACAAGAAGGTTGAGGTCGAGGCAGAGAATTTAATTAATTCAGCATTAAATAATAGCTACTAGCTGAAGATTTGCATCAACAGCTTTGAAATGTCAATTTAATCTAAAAGCCCAGATAGCATCTACACAACAAGAATCAATGATAAAATTATGTAGCCTCTAATTTTAATTCTAATACCCACCTATATCAATCTAGACATACTAGTCTTCAATGGACACCACTACTCTTCGAATTATAACAATAAACAGATATATTAATCATCTGGGCGAAAACATAACAAAATAATTTGATCAAAGCAAACACAAATGGTAAAATTATCATCAACAGATACACATACCACAAATCGGAAAAATTCCAAGAGTAATTCCAAGAGCCGCAGAGAACGCCAATTGCTTCGGCTCTGTTCCACTGCAATGAGTTAAAAACAACATCAACAATAAACCCCCCAAAAAAAAAACAGGAATACCCAATTATAAGCTCAATTTGGTCATAAATATTCGCTCAAATGCAACTTCTTTTTGTTAAAACAAATCTATGAAGTAACGATGGATCAGAGAGAGAGAGAGAGAGAGAGAGAGAGAGACCGGCGGAGGATTTGATAGAGAGGATCGGCGATCTTTTTGTGAAACCAGGCAGTCAATCCGACCTTCGACATCGCCATGGCTAATACAGAGAGAGGGTGCAATGGGGTATTTGATAAAACTATACAAACAAATGAATCCAAATTTCTCTGCCGATTTCACGCATTTATTAATTCTCCATTTCTCTCCCTCATAGTAAATTCTAAGGCACTCAATTTGATTCCTTTCTTCACAAATCTGTCTTGTACGTTAGAACTCTGCTGGAATTTAAAATATGTATTTTCATGTGGCACGGAAGTTTTTGAGTGTGCGAGTTCAGACAACGTGTTTGAGACAGAGAAACGAAAGAAATGTGAGATGTGAGTCGAGTTGTGTGTCGATTGTTTATCTCCTTCCGTCGAGAGAGAAAGATCGATTGGAGTAACAGATCGAGATCGTGGAGAGCGGGGCCCGGCCGCCGAGATAGATCGTGGGTGTTAATTTTGTTCACAAAAATGACGTCGTTTAAATGTTTTCATCGGAAAAAAACGTGGCTAATTTCTTTGGTCTTTATATTGCTTTGTTTTTTATTTTAATAATTTTTTTATTATTATTTATCTTAACAATTATTCAAATTATTTTAATATTGTTAATATTGTTTCTCCACTTGTTGGGCCCCAAGGCTCACTAACCTCAGGAGCTGCATTTGAGAGCGGTCATTTAATTTGAATAGTTTATATTGTGTAGAATCATAAAATTTTAAATCGAAAAAGAGTTAATGAAGAACAATGATGTATTTTATTAATACCAAAAATAAAGACAATGGTTAAGTTACTGTTACCCTTAATTACTTGAAAGTAAATAATTAAACTAAAGTTAAATAAATATAAAAATAAAGATAATTGAAGTTGTATTGATTTGTATATTCATTGCTCTTTTTATAGCTCTTCACTTGCAACAAGTGACTTTATTATGTCCACTTCTTATGCCACCATATCTTATAATTGTATCATGTTTTCTATGTTTCAATAACCATTACTTCTTATATTTCCACCTAACAGAATCAAATAACAATATATATGAACTTCCTTAAAGTGTGCTACCAATTACAACACCTTTAACTTGCAATCCACATGTCTTAGCCAACTAACTTAACTCCTAAAGACTCAATGTTTTTAGGAACTAACTCAATTACGTCTTGACAACCAAGATCACATGGCAATATCTTTAAGCTCACAACTACCTCGGTTTGATAAAGACCTCTTGAGACTAATAATTATTTGGTGGTAATTGGTTGCCTCCTTTTTTTACTTGGAAGAAACCGCAAGAGTTTTTTTTCCAACGAGTACTTTTAGATGAATTGTGGGCCTTTTAGTAACCGAACCGAAAGTGTTTAGTACTTCCAATAATTTATTTGTGAATACTACCACTCATGCATACATGGTTCGAAAAGTGAATATAAGGGCCAATTCTTTTTTTTTTCAAGTGAATGGTGCGCTTAGCCCAAATTCTTGACAGTTGCCTGCATATGTGTCATTGTTTGACAAACGTATATACACAATTTTTACACTTGTAATCACCTCCCAAGTTTGCTTTCTCCAACCACCTCTCGAGCTTGCTATCCAAGCACCTCTTCGGGCTTTCCTAAGCAGTTCTCGAAATCTCTTCGATATCCTCGTGTTTCAATTCACAAGCTTTAATTCTCGGGCTTGGCTGTCCAAGCTTCTCTCGACTGTTTCCTCGATAAGATTTTTTATCCACTAATGTGGTTTACAACCATTAGCCATTGAATTTAGCCACTGATTGTTGTGGTCTACAACCTTCATCTTGAGACATCCATTGAATTTAGCCAAATACAAAAATATATTAAGCATTCAATTGGCCATTAATTCTTGTCTCTACTGGAGGCAACCATTCAAAATTCCAATCACCTAGCATGAAGCTTGGTAAAATTTCTCGGCTTAATAATCTCGGACAAAATAATTGTAAGGCCGAGTGTTTAACAATTAATACTTCTTGCTCGGTGTGAACTATTTACTCGGTCAGAGTCTACAATTTCTTTTACTACTTGATGGCTTGAACTTTATCTTGACGGTGGTCCAAAACCTCGGCCTAAAAAGTCATTCGAGAGGCCAAACAATTCAGTCCACTTATTCTCAATCAATTGCCAAACTCGGATTCTCCAATATTTACTCGGTCAGAATCAACAATTTCCTTACTGCTTGAGTTGGTGAACTTTGTGCTCTCCCTGCCTACAACCTCGAATTGGTGAACTACATGTATGCCCCGAATTTTTTTTTTTAAATCTTTAAGCCGGCATATTAAAAGCATCTCTTTGTAGACAAGCAAATTTAATTGCCAACTCACATATCATGCATGGATTGACAATGACATGTGTATTTCCTTTAAGTGTCTTCATGCTAATAACGTGTTGTTCTCATTTTAGCCACCAATTTCTAATTCCACATGCAAATTGAATTTTCCCTTTCGTGTGGTGGCACTCCTTGATCAATAGCATTCTTATCTAGTACCCCAACCATCAAGTCATGCTTTGTCGAGTTGATCTTCAAGGCCCACTTTTTCTTCAAAAGAACCTCGAGCTTTCTTGTCAATTCTCGTACTCGTTTTTCAACTCGTCACTTCTCGAATTTTCAATTATCGGGGTCTTTTTTACTTCTCGAGTTCTCTTTTTCTTCTCGAGCTCTTTTCCTCTAAGCTCATCTCGAGCGTGCCAAGCGTCGAGGTTCCTATTTCACCACTCTCGAGCTCAATAGGTTGCTAACTCAGAAATTTCCCGAGCATACTAACCTCGGCACGGTTCTTCCTCTTTTTCCCACATACTTATTGAGTTTAGTAATCAAGCTTCTAGGCCAAACGATGGAACTAATACATAGTCTCGGGAGCCATTCTATTAAGAATAGCATTTTCAGCATGCAAGGTTTGTTTCAATGCATGACAAAGAATGGACTCGGAGACCATTTGTTTATCTATCTCCACAATGGCATGCCAAACATTATCACAGGTGACATGGGCAAATGCAATTGCTTAAATCATTGAATAAAATTCACCATGAGAGCAAAGCTAATTAACATACCTCAACATGGCCTCAACGAGTGAACATTGTACAAATGCTCGTGGACATTTTCTAGACTTCTCCGTTCTAGGTTAGGCAAGATTTACTCTCCTTTGCCCGACGAACCCTTTTCTTGGTGGTTGACTCCCATAACACGCCTCGACAGTGCTTGTTCACAACATCACGGTGGCAACCATGTGTCATAATGAACCAAATATAATTTGGTTCGTATGCATGCACTTGGCCAAACAATTTGCCTCCGAACAACGGCGTGAGATGCTTTAGAACCGTGGCTCTTCGAAACGTTTACATAGCACCGAGCTCGGGATAGCACCTAAATTGTTCGGGTGCGCTCTCTAAATTGCTTAACTGTTCGGGTGGCTCTAATAATTTTCTTTTTGCATGACTAGTACTTGCTCGGCTCAGCAACCTGAGGGTCACACTTGATAGCGGTCATTTGTTTCGAAAAATTCATATTGCCTAGAAGTATAAGATTTTAAATCGAAGATGAATGAATAAAGAACAATGATATATTTCATTAATACCAAGAACAAAGTACAATGGTTAAGTTATTGCTATTATTAGTTGCTTAAAAGTAAAGGATTAAACTAAGGTTGAACAAAGGAAGGATAAATGTAAAAATAAAGATAATTGAAGTTGCGTTGATGTGTCTGTTCATCCTATTCATTCCTTCTTTTATAGCTCTTAGCTTGCAACAAGTGGCTTCATTTTATCCATTTTCTATGCCACTATGTCTTATAACTGCTCCATGTTCCAATAACCATTACTTCTTATCTTTCCACCTAACAAAAGCAAATGACAATATATATGAACTTCCTTAAAGTATGCTACCAGTTACAACACCTGTAACCTGCAATCCACATGTCTTAACCAATTAATTTTAATTCCTCAAAGACCCAATGCTCTCGGGGACTAACTCAATTACATCTTGACAACCAAGATCGCATGGCAACATCTTTAAGTTCACGATCACCTCGGCTCAACAGAGACCTCTCGAGACCAATAATAATTTGGTGGTAACAAATATATAAGAAATATGCATTGATAAAATATAGTATACTACTATACTTACAATATTGTGCATGATAATTTTTTTATAAAAAATAAATTTATAGCAATTTTGAATAATAATGCAAGTATAAATAGAATACTCACATCTAATAAAAATCTATATAATCGATATATATACTACATTAGTTCAATGTATTTAACATCTTCTAAATATAAAAATAATAATAAATTAATGTCTTTTGAGATAATATCATTTAGTGTGTATGTTACTTAATATTAATAACATTTAGTGTGTACACCTACGAACACCTCTGTATACCTATAAACACTTTCTAACACCTTTGTATACCTTCAAACACCTATGGACATCTTTGTACACCTTTGAACACATGTGTACCCCTTTGAACAACTACGAACATATATGTACACATTATGAACACCTATGTGCACCTATTATATATATATATATATATTTTGGTACTAGTTTCGGTTATTTGACTCAAGACGGTTCTTGGTATGAGGATTGCTTAAGATCCAGAACCGTCCAAAAAAATTTAGGGCGGTTCGGTTCAAAAAAAGTCAAAATTCAATAGGTTTTTTCAATTTCGGTTCTTTTTTGTTCGAATATTTGTTTTAATTCGGGAATCTTCAAGATTTATGAGCAGCCCTACTCAAAAATTTATCTAAGAAACACCCACCAAATTTTTGATAATTCAATTGTAGGTTATCATATTCTAATTTTGCCCACTAAGAGATAAATTCGGATATAATGCTATTTTTAAGTAGTAAATTTCGGTTGGAATCCTATTTTTAGGTAGTAAATTTTAGTTTCTCTCACCAGTGATGGCCTCACTTTTTTCAGCAATTATTATATGATTTTTTTTTTGTCAAAATAAAATCTTAAGTAAGGCTAAAGATTTTTCTCTCTTTATTTCTTCTTTAAGTTGTAATACTATTTTTAACACGGTCAATTTAGTTTATAGAATTTCAATTAAGTTTCAGAAAAGTTTCACAACCATGTTTACAATTCCAAATCTTAAATTTTTAAAACAGTCAATTTAGTGGTCGTTTGGTTCTCATCTTTTGGGTGGAAATGAGAATAGGGAATCGAAATCTAATTCTCACTATTTGTATTTGGTTCACTAAACTTCATTCTCATTCTCACCCTGCTAGAGAATGGGATTATCTATTTCCCTGTAATCTGATTAATAGGGGACTTCATGTTAATCATATTAACATTACCCCATAATTAATTTTAAGAGTGTATTTTTTTATTATATCTTTTATTTTCTTTCATCTTTCATCTTTGTCTATTGGGATCGAAATTAGCTATTTTCAATATAATTATTAACAAATATTTTAATTAATTTTTTATATAATTATTTCTAATTTTTAATTTTATAATTATTTTTATTAAAAAATTATTAAAGAGTGTTTATTTCATTTTACATAACTACATATATATATAGGAGGGTCCAACTTACTCCAAGAATAAGTTTTTTGAACTTACTCTTCATTCTCTATCCTTTGCTTTTAAATATAATGGTTGATATATATCTTTTATCAGATATATGTAAAATGTTATCATCGATTCTATTTCGCAGTAACAAAAGCAAACAAATAACTATAATAATCAAATTCTGATTCCGTATTAAACCAAACAGTTACGACATGAAACAATTTGATTCCAATTTCTATCATTCTAATTCTCTATATAATCGATTATGATTCCGAGTTCATTGCATTTTTTTTAACCAAACACCCATTTACTCTTTATTCTTTGAATGTTCCTTTTGCAGAGGAATTTGGGAAAACTTGATGAAGAAAGCTAACATATCTAGACCTCCTATGCGTTGGTGTAGGGAAATAAGTTGGTTTACTCGAAAAGAAACTGGTAAAAGTATGTCCAGTAAGATTAGGAGATTACTCTTCACTTCTGCTATTTACTGGATATGGAGGAAGCACAATGTTATTATCTTCCAACAAGTACCTTGTTGTCAGATGAGAGTGACTAGAAGAATTATTACTAGCATTAGACTGAAGTTGGGAGATGTTACAGATTTATTTGATTGTTCTTAAGGATTTATATATCTCATAGAGTATATAATAGATCTGATGTTAATTTTGTTTTTGCATTTTCATAGATAGTTGATACAAGGGGTGGGTAAAATTCAGAGAGTTTTGTGGACACATAGGTTAGTTTTGCAGGGGTTTTGGCTTGTATATACAGAAGATCTCACATTTTATTGTTGTATACCTCTCTTTTTTGGCAATAAAATAATCTATTGACAAAAAAATACATGTTTACATGAGTTTTGTTACTTAATTCTAAATTTCATTTTTTTAATACTCTCATTGTTTTATGTGAAGTTTCAATTGCGTTTCAATTAACGTGTACAAACATATTTTGAGTTACGAAATTCAAATTAGTGTTTATGAGTTCCAACAAGTTTTAGAAAAGTTTCGGCTGTAAACAATCAACTATTATGGGAGACATCTCTATGGATTTATCATAGTTTCGATGAAGTTTTGGCTACGAACATTCAACTATTATCGGAGAATTTTCTATGTTTTCATCATGATTTCGATGAAGTTTCGACAACAAATATTCAATCCTTTCGGATACGTTTAAGTAGTGCAAAGGGGCTCCTTTCTTGAAAATTGCAAGATCTTGTTCAACATAGGAACTCCATTGAAACTTGGCATAAACATGTCTAAAAATATTTTTGAGTCTTGATTGAAACTTAAGCAGGAAAAAATTGGGCAATTTTTCAATTAAAAATGAAATATAGAATTACAAAAAGATTGTGTGAAACTTATTAGAAACTGCATTGAAACTTGATATAAACATAAGTGTATATGCCGAAAAAATGAAGCTAATTTGATACTTGGATTTTTTTTAAATCAACAATAAAAAAAGTAAAGAAAATAAGAAAGAATGAAAGAAGAATATTCCCCTTTTGGTCTTGAATGCATTTTGTATCTCTTGGATTTTTTATTCTGATTATTTCGATTGCTTCAAATTCGATTTCAAGAATTTGACAACTCCTATTTTCAAGGAGATGCAACTCTTTTTTTATGAGATAGAAGTCATCCACGTTTTTTGCTTTTGGTGGCTGAAGGAACCTACATCGGTCTAACCAATGAACAATAGAATTAATCAGGTTCGAGTTTCTAACTTTGAGGCAATGAAAAAATAATAGGGAAATCAGCAGACATAATTGGATTTAGTGTCGGTCTTGCAAGCAAATCATGGTTGTGCCGTCGACGAGAGTGTTCGACTCTTTCGCAGTCTAGATGTCACACCGGATCAGGATCAACAACTGGATAAGATGGGATTCCTCCTTATTAGAAAAGAGGAGTGACTGCCATGTTTGGAGAGAAAGAACATACATTCTTTTTCCTCTGACTCACTCTCTCTCTATTTGTCTTTTCTTAATAGATTAGGTAATTTTATTTGTACTAGGGTTTTCTACTTATATAAGATGAGTAGACCATAGTTAAAATTTCCTAACCCATTTAGGAAACCTACAACTAATTATCAATAATTAGTCAAGCTCAGTAGTCGACTCGACAACTAACGAACTTGGTTTTCATCCATTAACGTCATGGGCAGTCTCGGTTTTCTAACAGTGACTATTTTTATAAAATACTCTAATAGTCTATGAATATATTTAGTTAAAATTTTAAACTGGTCATTTATAGTATATGTTTTAGTTTGGTGGGTTATATATGTAAAAAAAAACCCTTGAAAATTTGGTCATTTACCACTTCTCTTAATAGTGTTTGGTATAAATGAATTCCATGGAATTCCGTGAAATTCATTTGCAAATCCAAATTCTCATGTTTGGTTTGTTTTTTTTTAGAAAAGCTCAAATGGAGAAATTGTAAATGAAAGAATTAGTTCAAAGCTAAAATTATTCATTTGCAAATCCTACCTAAATAGGTATGATTTACAAATGAACTCCAAGGTCATTTCCTATTGGACAATTTTATCTAAGGCATATGAGGTCCAATCATTGGCATCTTGTTAAAGTTGTAAGAGGAGAAGTGTGAGTGTTGTATGGACTTTGTGCTTGATGAGGAGACCATTGACATGCTTGTTGCTCTTGGAATATGACATTCCAGGGCTTGTCGAAGTTGAGCCTCAAGACTATGACTCCTCCTTAGATCTTTGGTAAGAGTAATACCTCGTCCCTTCTGATGAAACCTGACAAGGCCTTTGTTGAACTCCATTCAATTTCAATTGAACTTTCTTCGATGTCAATTTGAATCTCGATGTCCAAGATGATGTTCTAATGTTTACAAACACCCATTGATGTTGTATGACAAGTTTGGAAAGTTAGAATTGTTCTAGAAGTGTTGGAGTTTGTGTTTCTAAGTTAGAAACATTCTAGAAGTGAGAAATTTCATATGAAATGCGTCTAGGAGGTTGTCAACGTGCCTTGGAATCAATAAATGCACATTACAACTTCAAACATAATGGTTTGGAGGCTTGAAAGGCCGTCAACGTATGTTCAAGAGCAGCTATGCACTTTGATCATCCTCTGGATCTGAACCAGGAGCTGGGGAGGCCGTCAACGCACATTGTGCACTCTACAACGCCTGTTGAAGACGTGTAACGTGCATTGATGCTTTACAATGCACGTTAATGACCATGTTTCTGCTGAAATTTGGTGAAACACTGCATTTTGACAGGAGGGTTTATAAATACCCCTCCCCGATCCTTTTCGTCTGTCTCCGCCATTTTTCATTCTCTCTCACTCTCAATCCATCTTTAGACATCTCCCATTGTTCCTCATTCATTCCTAATCATCTCTAGAGGTAAGATCACGTTTCTAATCTCTTCTTTTCGTTCATTTCATGCATTAATCTTAAGATTCCATTTTAGGCCGAATCTGAAATGGGTTTCATATTTCGGATGATTCTGTTGAAATGGATGCTTAGCGCTGTTAGATTATGATTATTTGAGGTTAGATAAACATGATTCAAGTCTTGAATCATGAGATTTGGTGATTTCTTGAATGGGCTAAGGTTAGATTCGGTTTTTTGTTAAAAATTCGAGATTTTGAGTTGTTTCTGAGAAATTAATTATAGATTTGAGTTCCTGAGGTTGAATAGGACCAATGTAGTTGATTAGATTTGATTTATATTGGTTAAATCGAATTTAAAGACTATTTGTGTAATTTTCCATTTGAGGACTAAATGTGATATTTGCCATTTAGGGACTAGAATATAATTATACATATGTTTGAGGATTAATTTAGATATTTTGAGTCTATGAGGACTAACATGTTATTTTGGGGAGTTGAGACCAAAATATTAAGTTGGGATGTTTTGGGGTCTAGTTAGTAATTTTTCAAAGTTCGGGATTGAACTGTAATTTTACACTAATGTGTATTCATTTTGATTATCATGTTAGACTTTGGGCCGAAAGGGATTTTCGGGGTTTTTTTAAGCGTTTGGATTGCCTATGCAATTGTACGCATTTTGGTACAGCCATAGTACCGTATTTGATTTGTTATGTATTGTCTGTTCCAGCTCTGTTTAGTTTCTGATGAGACCAATCATTCACCAGTGGGTCGTGCTTTGGATTATTGGATTGGTGTCTAGGTGAGTGTGATAACACTTTAGGCTGTGTTCTCTAAATTCTGTATATATTTTTGATGTGTTGAACTTTGTATGAAATTTGGAATGATTAAAGGATTGGAATTCCTAAAATTTAGTATGTGTGAAAACACCTATTGTGAAAACTCGGCTTTCTCTAAAAATGATTTGGTTTTTGAAATAAATAATAGGTTTAATATTTATTGCAATTTCTAAAATGAAAGTTTTGGTTTTTTAGAATATATTCCGGAGCGAATATTTTTCTTGAAATCAGTATTATTTCTGAAAACTAAATATTTTGTAATTAATATTTTGTCTGAAGGTTTGATATCATTTTTGGAAAATGATATGTTTGTTTTCATATGCTACCTGTTTGAGCATTTTGATTATAAATATATTTTTGTGTTGTTTTGGCGAAAACATTTCATTTTGGGACACCCAGCTACGAGATAGCGTAGTCTTGATACACTGGAGTTGTATCATTTGCCTAAGTGGCTATACTTGTGTCTTTAGTGGCTTATACTCGCCTTTGTGGATATATCATAGTGCCTTAGTGGCTAATCTCAGCCTAAGTGGCTATTACTGAGTTCGGTTAACTCTATGAATATGATATTTGGTCCCCGTCAGAAAATGTTTTGCAACTACTCTCTAAAAATCTTTTTGAATTTATTCTGAAAATACTTTGGTATTTAACTTTGAAATTACTTTCGCATTTATATCTGAAGGTACTTCGGCATTTAACTCTGAAAAATAAATTTGGAATTTATCTCTGAAATATTTTGAGTATTTATCTCTGAAAATAACTAAGTACTTTTCTCTGAAATATTTTCGAAAGTGAACTTGAATTTCAGAAAATATTTGAAAGGAAAACACTTTGGCTAATTTGGATTTGAGAAACCAAATATGTTATTTAATTTCTTCATTTAATCAATTTCGGTAATTGTCTATTGTCTGCGTTGTTTGCAGAAAGGATTGCAAAGTGGATTTTTGAAATAATCTATTTATATATACGAGTGTGTATGTGTGTGTGTGTGTGTGTGTATCTATATCTATATATATATATATATATAGTAATATTTGGATATATATCTGCATGTGGTAGTTTTCAAAAATATTTTCAAAACCCTTTTGAGGAGCATATACCATTCTGTTGTTTTATTCACTCACTAGAGAATCTTACTCCTTTTATTTTTCTTGTTTTTGTTTTACTTTACTTTTCAGGTGATCTTGATAGCAGTCGTTTGATTCTTCCGCGCTCAGTGAGTGCCCTATTGTTCGGACTGAGTTTCTGTTATACTAGTTGCTCCATACCGAGTAGTGGGTTATGGTTTTGTATTTGTTAAATAATGTTTAATGGTTTTACTTAAATTTCTTATTTAGTATTTTGATATTATAATTATGTTTTAATTATATTCGTGAATATTATTTTCGAAAAAAAACTTATCTCTATTAAACGTTTTAATATGATTAATAAGGCGGCTAATAATATGAATTTGGGTAGATGTATAATCTTTGAGTCTTGTGCGAGATAGGTTGGGTTTCCACAGACAGTTCGCCTTGTATGCCGGTCATGATCCCGATTTTTTGTCGTGACAATAGGGGTGTAGGTCACCCTGGCCAGAGGTTTTAAAGCTGATTGAGCTTCACTGTATTGGAGCTTGGAGTTTAAATGTGACAACTGTGTTTCTCCCCCAAGTTACTTCTGTTATTTGTTATCAAAGCCACACTTCGGAGGGGTGTTGGTGTATAAATGCTTAAAAATGAGATTAGTTGATTTTGAACCAAAAGGAAAACGACTTTTAGATTCAATTGAAAAAAGAACAACCACCCAAGTCGATTCTAACTAATCTATAATTATTTGCCAGACCTAAAAATATCTTTGCATTATTGTAATCTTTATTGGCTATGCATGAATACAAGGAGTAGAATGAAATTAAAGGTTCTTAAAATGAATAGAAATTATGAACAAAGTTGAAAAAGGATGAATTTTTTTTTCACTATAGTTTAATTTCTCATATTCCCTTCATTCTTAGACAATGAAAGGCTCTTAGACTTGTTGCAAAATTATCACAAGAACCAGTTGATTTCTTGATTTAATTGTTATTATAATATTGTTGACATAATTTTGATTAGTATTATAAATTTAAGTAAAAGGAATATTCATTTGCAAAAAATAGAATAGAAATTGTATTATATACATGTTCCCTTAATTTTCTTGATGAAAGCTTAAGAGGACAATGATACCCTTTGAGTGAAAATTGTTTGAGTGTGCCAAGGAGTTTAAGGTTCTCCTAAACCGAGAATTAAAAGAGATTTAAACAAGAATTACACTCAATGAATCCAACTTCATTAATCAAATGATTTGGAATGAACAAAGAGACATAGATCATTCACTATGGGCCTCTTGCCTCTTTAACAATAATAGAAAGATCACAATACCAAAAGATTACAAAGAAATGTCCATTGATGATAACAAAATTGAGAAATAAATATTAGGAATACTAATGAAGACTGAGAAACTTAATCGAAATAGAAGACAACGCTGAGAACATTGGTGAATACATAAAACAAAGACTGAGGACACTTAAAAATAACAGAGTTTAAGACTCATGTTGTATAGGGTTGGTTTGTTAATTGACCTGAATGTCCTTTTCTCTGTGTCCTCTTCATCTATTTATACTACTTGAATATGAATCTCATCTTCTGTCCAATGAGGACGCTTTTGATTATATCATTTAATCCTGATTCCTTTGATTTCTCCTTGTCTTGTTCTAGTGTCCTCTGAGATATTTAACCTCCCTTCTTCTGGCTTGATTTTCACAATCCATGCTTCTGACTTTCGTTCTTTGTCCTGGGTTTGCGGTGATCAAATACCTATCTCCATTCTCTACTATCCTTGGTCAACACATACCATGCACAACAACCTGTTTTCTTTTTTGTTGTCCCCGACCTAGCTTTATTGACCTCTAGGAAAATTGACTCTCCTTTCTTGTCCCTGATTTGTAGCAATTGCACACTAGTATCTGAAATTCTAATATGGCAATCCAAGAGGAGGGTGAATTGAATTTAAGATGTAAATTTGAAAACCTTTTTGCACAATATATCAAATATCAAAACTGAAATTAAATCCAATACACAACCATAATGAATAACAATGATAGCAATAAAGAGATGAAGGGATAAAAGATATGAGTCCTCAATTTATAGTGGTTCGGTCATCTTTGACCTACGTCCACTCCTCTAGCTCACTAGAGAGTTTGAATCCATTAAGCCTCCTCACTTGTGGGTGGAGGCAAACCGTTACAAGTCCTTGTTTTTTAGGCTCACAAGAACCCTTCTTACACCCTTGTTTTCAGGCCAGAACAAGAAAACCAATTCTAGTTTCTAAGGATCACTAGAAACCACTCTATTTTTGCAAGGCTTTAACAAACAAGCCTATACTACTCTCATAATTTAACACTAAAGCTTGATTATAGGTGGATTCACAATGTTAACAACAATATCTCACACCAACTCAATGACAGAAACACAAATCAAAGCTCAATTGGTATAAGAATGCAAGGAAGCTCAAGGAGAGAGAAAGTCAAGAATCAAACTAGCAAAACTTGGGCACACTCTTGAAAAGTCTCTCTTGTCTTTTCTATCTTTGAAGACTCTATTTATATATAGGCTCCCAAATGTAGCCGTTGCATTCCTTGAAATAACCGTTGTGAGAGAATTACAGAATGCTGAAATTCAGTAGTCACTGGTTGAACTAATTGTATACTAGGTGACTACTATGTGCATAGCATTCCTTCCAACGTGCATGAATCAATTGTCTTGTGTACTTGAAACAATACTAACGCGCATTGACAGATTTTCAAGATCACACCTCTAATTCTTCACGTGATTGTGTCAGGGAATATTCAAATTTGAAATTCCCGAGGAGCGTCTTGGATTTTTTCGTTAGTCCAACTCATCTTCATCTACGCGCATAACACTTGTTTAACGTGCATAGTGCGTAACTTCTGGTGTCACCTGAATTTATCAGAGAATATTCCCATTTGAATTTTTGACACTCTAACATAATTTGTTTTTATCTCAAATTCACGCTGGATCCTGCTTACGTCTACATGCGTAGATACTTATCCCACATACACAGCATTGGCTATCAAGAATACCATCTGTGCTCTTCCACGCGCACAGATCAGATAAAATGTGACTATGGCCTTGTCTTGTGATTCTTCTTCAGTAAACATCATAACTGGTCTACACGCACAATATTTTTGTTACGAGCGTAGAGTGATGATGCCTTTATCTCAATGAAGCTATGCACATTTAACTGCTTCTACGTGCATTACATTCTCTTTTACGCGGCAATATCCAATACTGGAGAGTTCGGAATACTCTAACAAGATCAGTGCGCATTGACCATTGGTATATGCGTGTAAGTCATTCAATAGGTGCGTAGCTTAACTGTTTCCATTGCTTTGTTTAAAATCATCAAAACTTAGAGGGAATTCTCATGTGAACCAAAACTTGGTTTAATAGTTTCCTTCTGTTGCCATATAAGGAATTTGCAAAAAACCACCGTAAATAATACCATACCAAACATTTCATTTCATTTACATATCCAATTTCTTGTGATTTCATTTCATTTCATTCACAAATGAAATGATTTCTCATTTCATGCCAAACACACCTTGCTTTAATTCTCATTGCAGATGAAAAAGATGACGTCCATTGATTCACAATTGGAAGAAATTGAAGATAACTATGCAATGGTGCCAATTTCTCTTTCAACTCCACCATCCCAAGAATTGCTAGTCTCATCCAACAATGATGAACAAAGGGAAAAGCTCAAAAATATTCCAAAAAAAATAAATTTTAAAAATATAACAACATTCAAAATTTATACAAAAATGTGAACTTATTTAATGCAATTATAGAAATGGCAAAATTTGACTTTTTTTAGGACCATTTGATAGCGAGTTGACAATGTGTCAGAAAGTTGACCATGCACTAAAAAATTTTGACTACATGATAGAAAATGAGTACAAAACGACAACAAAATGTATTCATACTCTAGATATAAAATGAATACAAAGTGAGAACAAATTGTTCTCAGTTTGGCATATATGAAAATGAGTACAAATGAGAATAAACTGAATTCAAACGAGTACAAAACGAGAATAAATCGGATACAAATGAGTAGAAAGCAAGAACAAAACCAGTACAAACGAGTACAAAATGAGAACAAATCGAGTACAAACGAGAACAAACTGAGTATAACGAACTAATGATACAGAAATGAGTATTGATCGATCAATTTGACCACTTAAAAATGAGTATATAACTAGCCAATTAAAAATGAGTACATAACTAGCTACCACATGCTTACAAAAAAAGAGTACAAAATGGATATATCTCACAATTATTTTTAAATTTATTTGGTCAATTGTATAAACTGAGTAGAATACAAAAGGTTTACAAAATCAATTTAATATCTTCTTATTATTCATTAAGATTAGTAATATTGTTTAATTTGGTTCATTCAAATTCAAAGTTTAAACCTTTTTTAGATAATTTTTTTAAAAATCGAACACAAAACCAAAAATTATTTCCTCCTAATGTTGTTGAATTTGGTGTCCTTCAATTTCATTATTTTAATTTTTTTTCTCAAAACAAAAACGAAATTCATTTATTAAATTAGGGTCTGATTTGTATATTTTACAAAAATATTAAGGACATAAATGTAATTTTGTGAATAACCATCTCTTGGTCTCCTTCATGGGCGGCGACGACTAGGGCTTTGAAAATCTTATCGTCGCCCTTGCAACGTCGAACGTGAGGTCTCCTTCATTCTGGCTCTCCCCGTTTCAGTGTTGACACAAACCAAGTACGACGAGGAGGCAGTAACGAGACTTGTGTGTGGTCGATACGAACCGAGGACAACAATGATGAGGCGGCAGATCCTCTAGCCGACGTGAGGTGCAAGAAGGAAAGGAGAGGGGGAAGCCGATAAGGAGGCTAAGAGAGAAGAGAGATGGACGCAGAGAAGGAGAGGAGGTGAGAGAGACAAGAGGGGGAGAGGAGAGAGAAAATGAAAAAAATAATATAAATTTTTAGAAATTATTGAAATTATAGTTGGAGTTATTTTATTTTTGAAATTATAATCGTTACTCTATTAAAATTAAAATTATAATCTAACATTTGACTAGGAGGGTAATTTCCTCTTATTTAAAAGTAATTGTTTAATTCAATCTCATAAAGAATTGTAAAAAGGTTAGGTAATTGATACGATTATTTTGGTCCGGATAGGGTTCATTATAATCATTTTTGAATTAATAGCTAAAATTTTTGGCATAATTATTGTAATTTAAATTTTTAATTAAGAATAATTCAGACTTTTTCCTTTTTAATACATCCATACTTTTATATATAGTATAAATATAGATATAGAAGTACAGATTTCATCAGCTTATATTCAACACATTACAATTCTTAAATCTTTTATTACTACAACCATCCAATTTATCAATTCACGATTTGCCACCAATCTACCAAAATCAAACACCATTTATACGAAACTATTTTGGCTTTTCAAGAAAAATTACTCAACCAGACACACACACACACACACTTTCCCAAGTACAGATGGAAGAGAAAAAATATGATGTCCACGAAGAAAGATACCAATATCATTGAAGAATAACAAATGGCTCATTCAAAGAGCTATACATAAACTTTCCTTTGTTAGTAATAAAAAAAAAAAAGTACAGTATACAAGAAGAGAACCAAAGGCCTAAGCAACGGCAAACAAAGAGTGAATTTTTCTCAACAATTAAGGGACTCATCCAATCTGTTGATTGCTGCATCAACTACTAACCAACAATGGATGACTGCCAACATGTCAAATGAAAATGTTCAGCTTCAAAAATTCTTTAGGAAAAAAGTAGAGCCAAATTAATATTTCGTAATGTTCTTTATGATCAAAAGTGATGGACATACATGAATTGTCCTCCAAGGCGTCCAATATCCTGTTCTACAAATTAGCTGCTTCTTAAATAAATCAAGCAGTCACAGTGTTTGTTACTTGCCTCCTGACTTTCGCTTGCAATCTTCCCATGAAAGCTGGATTCGCTCTGAGTCTGTGCTTGATATATGAGACTCGAGCATCCTCTGCCAACTTGTCTGCATTCGCAGCTTCCTCAATTAGTGCAAAGCGAGTTCTAAGGCAATCTTTTCTGTTTTCCTCTCTATGTTCAAACCTGTAAAAGTAAAAACGAAATTCATTTTTTAGCCGTAAATAAATGGCACACATTGCCTGCCAAATAAAGTAAGTGCTAATCGGTCAACACAGGAAGTACGCCATGCATGTATGTCTGGAAACACAAGGCGGTATCGTTTATCAAATATAAACCAAACTGCAGTTGGCTCTCGAGCACGCCATTCAGTTTGGGGTGACTAAGAGGGAAATTTCTTGAAGCAATATTTAGAGAAATGAGGAGGCAAGGAAAACTTATTGATCGCTAGAAACAGAAGGTGGAAATTTCTATTTTGGGCAGTTATTATTTTTTTGTCAAAATAAAATCTTAAGGCTAAAGATTTCTCTCTTTATTTCATCTCTAAGTTGTAATTCTATTTTTCACAATTATGTTTACAATTCAAAATCTTAAATTTTATAAAACAGTCAATTTAGGGGTCGTTTGGTTCTCATATTTTGGGTAGGAATGAAAATGAGGAATCGAAATCGGAATTCGATTCCCACTGTTTGTATTTAGTTCACTAAAACTTTGTTCGTATTCTCACCATACTAGAGAATGGAATTGCCTCTTACCCTTTAATCTGATTAATAGGAGACTCCATATTAATCAGATTACTATTACCCTATAATCAACTTTAACGGGGTGTTTGGTATAAAATAAATATAGATTTAATTTTATTTTTAAATGAAATGAAATCCACAAGGAATTGGATTTGTAAATGAATTTCACTGTTTAGTATGATACATACTAGAATTATAATTCTGACATTTGTAAATGAATTCCTTATTTGGTGTGACTTAATAATTATAATTATTTGTACATTGTGACTAAAATACCTTTACATTTATAATACTAATCAAAATTATGACAACAATATTATAACAACAATTATTTGTTGATTATTTAAATAATTATTTAATATAAATTAAATATTTAATTATTTAATATGAATTTAATATTAAATAATTAAATATATTTTTAAAATATTTGTACATTATTTTAAATTGAGAAAGGGGGAGAAAGGGAGAGAGAGAGAGAGAGAGAGAAGGAGAGAGAGAGAGAGGGAGAATGAGAGAGAGAGAAGAGGAGGAGGAGGGAGGGGGAGAGACAGAGAGAGTGAGAGAGAGATGGATAAAATTATCCAAAAGAGAAATAGCATAGAATTCATTTGCAAATAACATCTATTTATCTTGGATTTGCAAATGAAAAATTTTAACTTACTTTCAATTCATTCATTTCCAATTCTTGAATTTGATTTCTTTTAAAAAACAAACCAAACATCAAAATTTAGATTTGCAAATGAATTCCTTAAAATTTTAGGGAATTCATTTATACCAAACACTATGTAAGAGTTTATTTTTTTTATTGTATCTTTTATTTTCTTTCATTTTTCATCTTTATCATCTATTGAGATCGAAATTAGCTATTTTCAAGATAATTATTAACAAATAATTAAATTAAATTATTTTTTTATATAATTATTCTAATTTTTAATTTTATAATTATTATATAATTATTTTTATTATAAAATTATTATAGAATATTTATTTCATTATATATGTGTGTGTAAAATGTTATAATCGATTCCAATTCTGCAACAATAAAACCAAACAAATAACTATAAGAATCAAATTCCGATTCCGTATTAAACCAAGCAATTACGATATGAATCAATTTGATTCTAATTCCTAGCATTCTAATTCCCTATATAATCGATTCTGATTCTGATTTCATTGTATTTTTTAATCAAACATCCCCTTAGTCTTAATGAAATTTCAATTAGGTTTTAGTATAGCTTCACAAACATGTTTACATGAGTGTTTTTACTTACTTAAATTTAGATTTCAATTTTTTTAATACTCTCATTTGGTTTATGTCAAGCTTCAATTGAGTTTCAATTAATGTGTACAAACATATTTTGAATTACAAAATTCAAATGAGTTTTCATAAGTTTCAAGAAAGTTTCGACTGATTACAATCAACTATTATTGGACACATGCCTATGGAAACTATTATCAAAGACATGTTTATGGTTTCACCGTGGTTTCGATGAAGTTTCCACTACGAACATTCAACCCTTTCAGATACGTTTGAGTAGTGCAAAGTGACTCCTTTCTTGAAAAATGCAAGATCTTGTTCAACATAGAAACTCTATTGAACCTTCATTGAACTTGACTTAAACATGTCTAAAAATATTTTTGAGTCTTGATTGAAACTTAAGTAGGAAAAATTTGGGCGATTAATTAATTAAAAATGAAATATAGAATTACAAAAGATTGTGTGAAACTTCTTAGAAATTGCACTAAAACTTGCTATAAACATAAGTGTAGATGCCGAAAAAAGGAAGCTAATTTGAAACTTGGAATTTTTTTTTGAGTCAACAACAAAGAAAAGAAAATAAGAAAGAATAAAAGAAGAAGATTGTCCTTTTTGGTCTTCAATGCATTTTGTATCTCTTCGATTTTTTATTTTGATTATTTCGATTGCTTGAAATTCAGTTTCAAGAAGTTGATAACTCTTATTTTTAAAGAGATGTAACTCCTGTTTTTAAGAAAATGAAAATCATCCATGTTTTTTTACTTTTAGTGGCTATTTTCACAAAACACTACAATAATTTATGATCATATTTATTTAAAATATTAAAATGGTCATTTATAGTATATGTTTTAGTTTGGTAGATTATATATGTAAAAAACCCATTTGTTGTTGTTATCACCAAATTTATTGTTGTCTCGAGAGGTCTCGTTGAACCAAGATGTGAACCAAGACTTTCATGAGCTTAAAGGTGTTGCCACTAACTAAACACGATTGGCCACTATGCATGACATGCATGAAAGTGGAGTCAAAGCTTACTGCATACATGTGACCACATAACTCATAATGGGTGACAGGTGTAACACAAGGTGGGAGAAGTTATTCAGAGACATGGTTTGTGCAGTTACATCCAACATGAGAAGGGGAAAACATGGAGTCCACGTTTATTACTAAGGGCTATAAAAGGAGGAATGAACAAGAAGATAATGAACACATATCAACACAACTTCAATTATCTTTGTCATTACATTTATCTTTCTTTTGTTCAGCCTTAGTTTAATCATTTACTTTCAAGCAATTAGGAGTAGCATTAACTTAACTTTCTTTCATTGTACTTATTCTTGGTGTTAATAAAATTAACCCTTGTTCTTCATGCACGGGATCAAAAAAGCTGAGAAATAGATTGGCGACCACAGTGGGAGCTTTATGGTGAGACAAGAAGCCAAAAGCTCGTTTAATGATCTACTTGAAGAAATGCAATAGATTGTTTATCAATGACCAACGATGTTTATGCCTCAACAAAGTTGTAACTGTAAGCACTCTAGGACATAAAATGTCAAGAGTCAAGTTGAGAAAATGCAAGAATATATTCAGGATGTTCATGTGGTTGAGGAACACTTGGCCGATTCATTGACCTCACATTTGACCAGAGAAATGGATGGTTTTTTTGGACACAAAGTGAAAGTGATCACAACTATCATCCATGAGAGTACGGAGTCAAGTCACATAGTTATTTCTGTTAATGGAAATAACTTGGATTTTCTCAATGACAATTTCAATATGGTGCCTAGTAGTGTGAACATTAATTATTCACAAGAAGATGAAACTTGTGAATTTTTTAATCCATATGAGAATGAAGAGAATTGCTGGGCAGATAATATACAAGTCGAAATAATAACTTACATTAAGAAATTTGAACTAACAATATTTCGGTCTTTCAAGATGCTTCGTATTTATCATTTTCATGGTAGACCTCCGATTGAAATTAAAATTGTACCTTCACAATTGGCCAAACCAATTTTCGAAGCGACCAATGAAGAATTCGTTGGAATTTAAGCCACAAATTTATTCAATAGTGTAGAGTGCTCACCAGATTTTTTGGCTGTAAAAGTTTTCAAGCCCGAGGTTATCAAAGTACTCCAGGAAGTCATGGTGGCAAGTAAAAAGGACAACCCCACGAGGCCGAGAACAAAACCATCGGGCTTTATGTTTATTTAGTCATGATGGAATTTTGGTCCAAATGCATAAGCTAATTTGTATGTTTGGCTGGTTTCAACGAATGCCACATGCTAAATTAGTTTAGTTGTTAATTTTACCCAATAGCCATTTAAGTAATCTTGAAAAAATGCCAAAAGCTTCAAGCAACAATAATGTCAGAGTTTTGGTTGGCTAAATATTTCTCTAGCATGTTTAATGAAGCCACAGCCTCGACATTGCAAAAAAAAAAAAAAGGAAGAAAGGAACATGGCACCACCCGAGCTTGGTCATGAAAATTGTGTGTGAGCCATACAAGACATTGTAAGTGTCACGACCCGTAGCGAGCCCGTGACCGGCATACGAGGCGAACCGTCTACGGGAGCCCGACCCATCTCGCACAAGTCTCATGGTTCATAACTTACTACCCAAATTCAATTGATTAAAATATTTATTTAACCAAAACATTTATTTTTTAAAACATACGATAAGATAAACATATATCATATATGAAATATTCAAAACATATATATGAATATCATATTAAATCCAAAATACATCAAAGTATAAAGGAAACCCAATAACCCGACAATATCCCGGTGTAGAGCTCTAATATCATAAACATAAGAGCCCGATCAAAAGGGCATCACTAACCAAATGACACCTCACTGGTATCCAAAATGCGGAAAAAGTCGTCGTAGTCAACCTGCTGAACAAAACCAACAGTAGACATAGAAAGAAAAAGGGGTCAGGGCCCAGTGAGGGAAAACACTCCAGACCGCCTCATACGTGCCTCACAAAGACTATTTTGAAAACAGTTTAAAATACCACATGCATGTATAGACATATACATATACATGCTATAAGTAATAGCTTTTCGAAAGTCATTTCGAAATCATTCGCAAGCAAAGCA
>CAODLS012108446.1:0-13114 GCA_948243855.1 Flueggea neowawraea
TTATCCTGTTATGTTTTCTGTTTTGGTATCAGTTTGAATATGTTAAATGCACTTTTAAATGTATATATTCTCTACTAAATTTTAACTACATTTCTATTTAATAAGTAGTTATTTTTTACAAATAAAAATGAAAAAAAAAAAGATAAATGGTGTATAATTATAATAATTACTAATCATTTGGTGTACTATATTTTTTTAATGAAAATGTACAAACAATTGGTGTACAATTATAATAATTATAATAATTAATACAAGTACAAGATTAGAATTAGAATTATTTAATTTATACAAGTGAAAAAAATTAAAAAAAAAAGTTGAACTGGTGGTTCAACGGTTTTAAGAACCCTTGAACTAGAATCAGCCCGTAAACCATTGGTTTTGTACTGTGCGGTTCACGATTCTGGCCCGATTCTAATTTTGACCAGTTTGATTTCGGTCCGGTTCAGTTTTCACATGTCTACCAACGACCCAACACCCTCCACCCAGTCATCCAGACATGATGCCACGCCATAAAAGATACCATTTATACATCCGTGAGTGAGAGAAGTTAATTGGTTTACCTCCAAGGTACTTATGGTGCAGGACTTGAGCCAAAAGAGAGTGAGTATCAGCCATAACCTCCAACACAGCTTGAGCATAAATGCTCTATTAATAGTGGCAGCTGGATATAACCCAAAGCCACCTTCTTCTTTTGGAGTGCAAACTGATTTCCAATTGACAAGGTGCACCTTGCGTTATTTTTTAGAGATTCCTCATAAGAATTTACGAGATATAGCATCTAGTTCATCACAAAAGGGTTTTAGGGATGAGAGCAACTTGCATTGTGTACATAGGAAGAGATGAAAGAACTGAGTGAATCAAAGTTAGTCTTCTTGTAAGGCTAAGACAATTACTCTTCCATCCAGCTAGGCGTTTTGCGGACTTTATTAAGGATATAATTGTAGTTGGCTTTTAGTAACTCTTCCATGAAAGAGGGGAACACCAAGGTAATGACCCAAATTGTTAACTTTTTCAAAACCACTCACTGCACTGAGATTCATAACAAGAGCTTTTGATGTGTTCTTAGAACAAAAGAGTTTAGTTTTTTGGATACTCACCTTAGCCCCCGAGGCAGTGCAAAATTTATCTAGGCAAGATAAAGTAATGTTCATCTGAGATAGAGAGCTTTCTCCAAATAAAACTAAATAATTTGAAAAAAACAAATGAGAGATTTTGGGGCAATTCTTACCAAATTTAATGGGGTGCCAGGAGCAGTTATTAACAACCTCTTTAATGGCATGGGCTACTCTTTCCATACATAAAACAAAAATATACAGAGAGAGGGATCTCCTTGTCGTATTCCACGAGATGGTGTGAAGGGTTCAGTTTCCACTCCGTTCCAGAGAACACGCATACTAACAAGTGTGATGCATTCCATTATAAGTTGGATAATATCCCTAGGTAAACCACACAACTCGAGTCTCCTTAATGAAAGGCCATTTAATCTGATCATAAGCCTTCTATAGATCCACTTTAATGGCCATATAACCTTGTTTTCCTAACATGTTTCTCATAGAGTGGATTAGTTCTTATACCACGATTATGTTTTCCACAATTTGTCTTCCAAGAACAAAGCTAGCTTGCTTTGCTCATAACAAATTCTGCAATAGAGGCTGAACTCTAGAGACAAGGATTTTGGATAATATTTTATAATCCACATTGCATAATCCAATTGGCCTAAATTGGGACATCAAACTGGGATGGGTAACCTTCAGAATCAGAGAAATAATGGTGTTGTTTATGACACTTACAGATTGGTTCCCTATGAACAACTAGTGAATGAAGTTTTTGAGGCTACTCTTTAGGAGATCCCACTGAGATTAGTAGAACAGTGCTAAAATAGCATCAAGGCCTGACGCCTTATGGCCCTTCGTAGAAAAGACCGCTTTATAGATTTCCTCTTCAATAGGTAAGGAGCAAATAGATAGGCAATGATCTTTTGAAAGAGTTGGAAAGCTCATTTCTAAATGTAAAGCAACCACCAATCCGTCATCCTGGTAGAGAGATTTAAAGGAGGACACAACAATTAATTTTAGCATATTAGAATCAGTAATTTGCTCACCATCTGCTGAAATAAGGGACATAATACGCCTTCTAGCTGAATGGATCACCACTGATTTGTGGAAGTAAGAAGTGTTTTGATCCCCTAAGGCCAGCCAGTTGTCACGTGATTTTTGCTTCCAAAAGGTATCTTTTTGAAGAGAAATCAGATTCAATTCAGCTTAAAGCCTAGTATTCAGACACTGGAGAAACTGATTTGGGTGCTTCTCCAAAGCCACTTGAATTCCATGCAATCTATTAGGGAGCTTTTTTTATCCTGTAAAAATTGTTACCAAAGTGGGCTTTGTTCCATTAAGTAGTAGCCTTAGTAAAAATAGTAAGACCATCAAGAAAAGAGCAATTAGAACTCCATGAAGTACTTGCTACTTCTTTAAAGCTGTCATCGAGAAGCCAAACACTTTGAAAGCGAAAGGATCGGGAGGGAGTGGTGCCAGGGTAAGAGTCCAACTGGATTAGAATTGGTCTGTGATCCCACCTCGTCCATGGTAGATGATCGACAAAGGACAACGGGAAAAGTGACTTCCAATGGGTGTTGCAAATAGCCCAAACTAATTTCTCCGCCATAGTGTTTCTTTCCCAGGTGAAGTGAGGGCCATGGGATTCCAAGTTCAATAATCCACACTCATCAAAACAATTGGCAAAATGCTGAGAGCTCTGGAATTGAAAGGCCTTACCGCCTCTCTTATCCTCAAGCCACAACATGGCATTAAAATCACCAGCTAACAGCCAAGGCCCATCCACTGAGCAAGAAAGATTTTGAATAGAGTTCCAGAGCTCCTTTCGGGTTGTGGGGATCATACTGTCGTACATTGCTGTAAAGAAACAAGAGAAGTTATTTAATAACACTCTCACATGTATAAACTGGCGAGAGGAAGCCAACTTGGTAATTAAGAGATTAGGATTGGACCAAAGGATCCAAATACCCCCAGAGAAGCCCTGAGCTTCTTCATGTATGTTATGGGTGAAACCAAGTTTTCTAATAATAGAGTCAGCTTTGAATCCACTACACGAAGGCTCTATAAGAACAACCACTTGAGGGCGATACATTGACATTAAAGACTTGCAATCCGCACCAAATCTTTGGTTGGACCATGATATGTTGCATTTCATACATGTTTATTATTGTATTTTATGTTAATGTTGCATGTTTAAGTGTTATCTTTGTTAGTTTTTTATGTGTTTTTGTTCTCTATGTCATTCAGGTGAGTTGTAGGTAAAAAAATGGTGAAGAGTTGCTATTTTGGGCGATTTTCACTTCTAGACGCAATTCGACATGATCATGCCGAATTTGATGCACTGACTGGACTGATTTGTTTATGTTGGCCCACGTGTATGGGCAACTGAGCTTAAGGATTTGAACTTTCTGGACGAAATTAGAAGGCTTTTAAGTATTATTTTTATTGGAACAATACTCTCCTATTATTATTATTATTATTTTATTAATTAATTTCCAACAAGGATTAGGTTTTTTTGAGCTACATATAAAAACTATTATATTTGGTGGCTGCCTCGGACCTCTTCTTCTTCCAACTTCTTTGACTTTCAATGTGGGCAGCAAACATTATTCAATTTTTGTATTTTCTTCTATTAAGCATGTGTAACTAAACTCGCATCTAGTCGAATACTTGTAGCAAATATCTTGGATGCATGTGGTTATATAGCTTTCAATGTTATGAAACTGAGTAATCTAGTCTAAATGATTCACCGCGTTTCCGATTTTGTTGGCTAAGATAAGGGTTACTCTAGTTTTTAACACTGCCATAAATTAAATCCTTCAGGGCGTCCGGGAATTGTCTAGTAGTTAGAGAAATAATTTGCAGGGTATCCCGGGGCTATCGATAAATTAAGGAGAGATTGATTATTTGAGTACGTCACCGGTGGCTATAACTTTATTTATTCAAATACTTAATTTTCATTTTTGTGTCTATGATCGGCTTACAAAATTGAACGGACAAGTATCTTGACTAAGCATTTTATTCAATTAATTCTTCGTTAATTAACATTGTTGCATTTGTTTTCTATCACTTTCATAAGACCAGCCTCTATAATTGTACACTAAATCATGAGAAATAACAAAGACAACTATATGAGTAGATCTTCATGATGGCTATTGATTTCAATATAGTTAAATTGAATGATTTTTTGTCTTTATCTGTTTATTGATTTGTTTTGCGCTATGTAGGTGTTAAACATGCTCTGCTGTTGGGTAGAAAACCCAAACTCTGAAGCTTTTAAGTTGCATCTTCCAAGAATATATGATTACCTCTGGCTGGCTGAAGATGGAATGAAAATGCAGGTTTGCAATTTTTCTTCAATATCTATGAACATTGCGTAGAAGTTGCTCTCTCATGTACAGCCAATTAGAGCCTTTATTCACCATTCCTAAAGCATGCGCATGTTCTATGTGCCTGTTATGTCTACTAATTTCTGAATTAACAAATATTTAATAATTTATTGCAGGGTTATAATGGAAGTCAGTTGTGGGATACTGCCTTTGCTGTTCAAGCAATAATTGCTACTAATCTGGTTGACGAATATGATGCAACTTTAAGAAAAGCTCATTCATATATAAAAAATTCACAGGTGAATTTTTTTCTCTAGTGCATGTACTTCCCTTTTCGGGATAATTGTGACTCTGCTAAACTTTGACATTAGTGAACTACCTTTTTAAGGTTTGGAAGATTGCACAGGAGATCTTGATTCCTGGTATCGCCACATTTCAAAAGGGGCATGGCCCTTTTCAACTGCAGATCACGGATGGCCAATATCAGACTGCACAGCAGAAGGACTAAAAGTAAAAATAGTTGCTGAAATACAAATCACAAAGTGATCATTCTTTTTATTGTTCATTGTAACTTACATGCATATTTTTTAGGCGGCTCTTTTATTGTCGAAAATTCCATCAGACATTGTTGGCGAACCATTAGATGCAAATCGGTTGTGCAATGCAGTAAATGTTATTCTATCATTACAGGTAACTCAGAATCTTTGAGGACATCTATTTTATTCCCCACCCCCACCAAAAAAAAAAACTGAAGATGGTTATAATCTATCTTGCAAATTTTCTTTTGCTCATATTGCCTAAACCATACATCATCATGAAGCTTGTTAACCACTACATGTATTTTTTTCTGTCATTTATTTTTTATGGCATTAAGTCAAGTCTTATTCACCTTTTCATTTTACCTTGATCCCTGCAGAATGCAGATGGGGGCTTTGCAACTTATGAACTCACAAGATCGTACCCCTGGCTGGAGGTATGATTCATTGATTGGTTATCACCGTTCCTTTGTTGGTTATTTACACAATTTGGGCAGCTAATGGATCTAATAGCTTCTTCTTTTCCTTTTTGTCCCTCTGTTGCCATTATCAGTTGATCAACCCTGCTGAAACTTTTGGTGACATTGTTATTGACTATCCGTAAGATATCAACCAATTGGATTGAATGATCTATCGTTACATTCTTTATGTCTTTTTGTCTATTTCAGTAAAGTTTAAAATGTGACATGTATACAGTTATGTTGAGTGCACTTCAGCTGCAATTCAAGCTTTGTCATCATTTAAGAAATTATATCCTGGCCATCATCGACGACATGAGATAGAAAATTGCATTAGAAAGGCAACTACGTTCCTTGAAAGTATACAGCTAACTGATGGTTCATGGTTTGTTCCCTGCTCCCTCATAAATGAATCTTTAGAGAATTTCATTTGACAATATGATTGTTTTGTCTCCTTTTTTCTTTTAATCTCTTTTGGTATCACTTATCAAGTTGAGCTTGATTCGCTTCACCAAAATTTTTAATATCACTTAACAGGTATGGTTCATGGGGAGTTTGCTTCACGTATGCTATATGGTTTGGCATTAAAGGGTTGGTGGCTGCTGGGAAGAACTTCAACAATTGCTCTGCCATCCGCAAAGCTTGTAATTTTCTTCTTTCCAAGCAGTGTGCTTCTGGTGGCTGGGGAGAGAGTTGTCTTTCATGCCGACAAGGTTTAAAGTTTTCTTCTCAAATTGGTCATTTTTCAAATGTTGTTGACATTTCCAACCATAAGTGTCCCTGCATATTCGTTAGATCTTTACTATAGTTGGTGAAAATTATAACTGAGCGCTTCCTTTGAGAATGCCAAGAATCATAAAACAATAATAAGTGGAATAATCGAGCATAATAATGGTGTATTATCTGATCCTTGAATATGAAGAATGAAAGTTCTGAAGAACTTCTGCCAACAATGGTAGTTTAATGTCCCGAGTCTTGAAATCCTGTTTCCTAGACTTAGTTAGAACTGATCATAGGAAGATGAGATCATGCTCCAAAATCTTATTGATTATTTTTATAATTTTTTCCCCCCTCTTTGCTTTTGTTGGTCCCTTGGATTGTGTTGGAGAATTATTATTTTTTTATTGTGAGCAGGTTTATTCAAATCTTGAAGGTAACAGGAGTCACGTGGTGAATACTTCATGGGCTATGCTAGCTCTTATCGATGCTGGGCAGGTAGACACTAAGTTTCATTTTTCTTTGGTTTAAACTCATATAGTTCGTTGATTGATTAGGATACACTTATTTTCTGGCATTAAGAATAACAAGTGAGAAGCTACACCTCTAACTCTTTGATGACAAGATACTTGTTCAAGCACATTAACCCCGATACCTGGTCAGAACATCAGCAGAAAGATTAGAATATTATTGATTGACACAAAACTTTTCATTCGCCCAAGTGACATGCATTTCCTGCGATTAAATATGCAACTACCTATTTCCAACTGCTATTTATAGTACTCAAATTTTGTCCGGTTATACTGTAGTCTGTAGATACATCCTGTTTATGCTACTTTTTATGGAATTCTTTGATATATTGAACAGATTGAGAGAGATCCAATTCCAATACACCTTGCAGCAAGAAATTTGATAAATTCCCAAATGGAGAACGGTGATTTTTCACAGCAGGTGATTTAAATTAAGAATAACTAATGATGCGCCCTCTGAATGTGTTTTTAGCTTTTGTTAAATTGAAGGAAACTAATCTTTTTTTTAAAAAAAATATATTTTTTGGTTAAATACAGAATACTGTGAAATTGGTGGTATCTTAAAACATAACACGACTCTTTAAATTCATTAGCTTAATTTTCTCTCGTCTTGTGACAGGAAATCATGGGAGTTTTCAACAGGAATTGTATGATAGCGTATGCTGCATACAGGGATGTATTCCCCATTTGGGCATTAGGCGAATACCGCTGCCGAGTGTTGCAGGCTCCGTAAGAACACAAAAAAATGTTGCCAAAACAACTGATATTTTCTATCTTAGTTGTCATTGTGAGTGTAGAGAAACTAAATGTAAAATATTTATTTTACACCTCAGACATCCCTTTGCAAAATCGCTGTATTACAAAAGTCAAACTTTTCATGAATACCACGAAAAGTAAACTTTTTATGAGTGAACTTCTCGAACTTTCTTATTGTCGACTATTCTGAGCAATAGCACAGATAAGTACATACAAATACAAGTTGGATGGGAGATAACATATATGAAAGAGATATAATTAAGCCGAACTGAAGTTTAAAATACTTAGGCTCGGCTCAATGAAACAAAAAATATTGAGTTTGAGCTCAAGCCAACCTTGGACTTGGAATGTGGCTCGAAAAGTTCCTCTGCATGAAAACCTTAACAAAAGGAAAGAGATAAAAAAAAATAATTATGAACAGGATCATCACAAGATGGGTTAAGAAAAAGGCGCATCCACTAATTGAGGAAGATGGCTTCTCATTTTGTCGTTGGAGTCACCCAAATGCAAGCATTATTGCTCCCAATCCATGCATAATCCGTAACTTTACAATGTCCTCCATAAAAGCCAAATAGAGGCAGCAAGATATGCCTTCACAAAAAAAAAAAGTTTAAACGTGGTGAGTCTCTTAAATGATCTGGGAACTTCTCAAAATGTGGCTCTTTTGGAAAAGAAAATTTGCAAATTAGACGAAGCGCAAAACTCAAATTGTGAATCCATCCCAACAAAAGTTGACCATCAGAAGAAAAGAAATTGGCACTTCTAGCACCATCAAATAAAATCTATTGTTCCATTAGTCAGTAAATAAATATATCTAATAACTTCTCTCACTTCTTAATTAAAGGACCATGCCTAGATAATATTGACAATGTCAATAAAAGCCGTAAATAGGAATTGTCCAAGTTTGAATATCCAAGACTTAAATCTGGTTGATAATAAATTAACGAGTAAGAAGATGAATACCATAAGAGAGTAGCGAACTCACAACATACGAAAATAATAAACTCGTAGATATCCATACAAGTTACTTGAAAGGTATCCTACCAATCTCTGATAGGATTTGACATGGTCTATTAAAGAAAATAAAAGTATATTGTGAGACATAAAACAAAAATTAATAGTATCTAAAATTACTTATTCAGTACAGATATTAACTAGCAAGTCATCATTTTTTATTTAAAAGTATGCTAATTACATAAATAAATCTTTGAAAATTAAAATTACAAAAAATTATTTAAAATGATGGATTTCATTTTGTATGCAAAACTTTACATTTTATACGCACATTTTTGCATTTAATACGTAGAAAAAAAACAACCAAAAAATAACAAAAAATTACCCAATTTTTTATACAAACAACTAAAAATTAGATATTTTTTTAGTTGTTTTTTTTGTTTTTTTTTTCTAGTTACATTTTTATAAGCCAATACTGAAACAAAAAAATAATAAAAAAACAAAAAATAACTAAAAAAACTACCAAATATTCGGTACAAATAACAAAAAATTGAATAGTTTTTTGGTTGTTTATTTTCTAGTTACAGCCTGCATATCAGTTTGGCGCATAGTTTATAATTACTGTAATTTTGAATAAATGAATGTAATTTTTAATTTGGACAGACCAATTTTCTCTTTAAAAGTCACAGCAAATTATTATGGTGGGCCACATAAAATGAGAAGTATTACGATCCGATTTTGGTGTTGGTCCAAAATCATATTGAAAAAATTGGGCCACTTTGCTATATGATTTGAGGCCTTTTTAAAATGCAACTCTTTTGGAGCGCAAAACTCAAATTGTAAATCCATCCCAACGAAACCTGACCATTAGAAGGTCAAGAAACTAACACTTCTAGCACCATCAAATGAAATATATTGTTCCATTAATCGACAAATAAATATCTCCAATTACTTCTTCCACTTCTTAATTGAAGGACCATAGCTAGATAATCTCGACAACATCAATAAAGATTGTATATATGAGTCGTTTAAATCTTGAATGTCTAATACATAAATCTGATTAATGATAAAACAACGAATTAAAAAAGATGAGTACGTACGAGAATAACATACTCTCAATTTATGAGATTAGCATACTTGCAGATGCCCATACAAACTACTGGAAAAGTATCCTTCCAGCCCTTATTTATCACCATACTAGGGTCTAAGGATCTAATTGAAGTGATCTAATTAAGTTAATAGGGTCATGTCATTTTATATAAAATGTGGGGTCCTAATTTAATATGTGTAGAAATCCGGGGTATAAAGTTGATTTATGATGGGCTAATTAGCAATTATACCAACTATATATTAAGCGGTTATAGTTCATAGTTAAGCGGACTGCGAATTCACGTTCTTTCTCTTTAAAAAAAACTCCCATCATTTTTTGAGAGGCTTGATGATAAAAATTAACTAGAAGGCCATTTAGGTACACTTTTGCTATTCTCTCATCTTTTTTCCAAACAATCTCTGAGTAAGAACTTGATCCTCCCTATGAATTTATTATTATAGAATTTTAAAAACTCCAACATATATATATATATATAGAGAGAGAGAGAGAGAGAGAATACCGCTGTCGAGTATTGCAGGCTTGATAAGAAAAGAAAACAGTGTTGCCAAATGAATTGCCATCATTTTCAAAATCGCTAGTATTCTCAAAGTGCACTTTTCATCAACATTGCATCTAAAACTGAAGTCAACTTTTCAAACGTCTTCTAATCGTCGACTAGTCGAAGCAAATAGACGTGACATGCAACTTGGGTAGCAGATTACTAAACTGAACCGCCAAGACCCAGTTTGGGCAACTTGTACAAATCCGCCAATCGTTAGACGCCTCGGATTCGCTTTCAGCTTCTTTTATTTCTTTTCATCTATTTTCTTCACCTTTGAGAACGGGTCTATCGTCTGAAAGTAGTAATAATTAACATTAAGCTCCTCACTGAAAAAAGAAAAAAGCGTTTACCCTGTCAACTGGCTTCATATATGCATATTTTACTTCTAATTGATGATATAGGTAATTGCTAGTGAATTTTATATAGTCACGTGTGTGTAGAATAAAAATATTCATTTACAGGAAATGTCTAAGTCCACACACAGTTTTAAAATAAAAATGAAAAACTGTCATGTTTAAAAAAAATGAAAAATCGTCTATTCTTTGCCAAAGTTGTGTGTTCCTCTGAGAATAAAAATAACGCTCAAATGACGTTATTTTGTGTTAGAGAATCAAATGAAATCATGTAATTATTTGATATTATCTGGTGTATCATATTTGATACACTTTCCATCATATGTCTCTGACTATATATTTTGTACCTTTTTTACTGTTAATATTTAGACAATACAACACATTTTCTCCTTTTTCTCTCTTTCTTGACTTGGTATCAGAGATATTCACAAATAGCCACCTTGCTTTTGACACCTTCCACTTCCACGTTTTCTTCTTCTCGACCAACATCAAATTCTTTATCTTTTCTTGCTGCTCCTTCCTTTCCTACTAATGTGCAACAGTCCTTTTCAATCAAACAAACTTCTAAAAAGTACATGTCATGGAAATTACAATTTCTTCCACTCTTCCATTCCTACAACTTACATGGTATTATTGATGGGTCAGAATATGTCCCACCAAAGAAACCCTTAATCCCTCCACCAATCAAATGGAGTCGAACCCAGATTTCTCTCAATGGTTTCACAAAGATCAGATTGTCTTTTCTTGGTTGTTGTCCTCTATCACTGAAGAAATATTCTCTCATTTTATTGGCTTGAAAACCTCTTCTGAGGTATGGAATGCCTTGGCTACTGCTTATGGTGTGGTAAGCCATGTCCAGAATTGCACATCGAGCTTCACAATCTCTTCAAAGGTGATCTCTCTGTTTTGGCTTATCTTTATAGAGCAAAATCCATTGCTGATAAGTTATCTCTTGTTGGCCAACCCATCTATGAGTCAAAGTTTAATGCTATTGTTTTCCGAAAATTGGGTTCTAAATATAATGGCATCGTTGGCGGTCTCCAACAACGACTTACCCCAGTTTCGTTCAATGAACTTCACGAGCAATTAATTGCCCATGAGCTTCTCTTATTGTCCCAACAACCACTGATTCCTTCAATGAATATGGTTCAACACCAATCTGCTGGTTTTTCCTCTTTAGGCTTTCCATCATATTGAGGGTGTGGTAGAGGCAATAAAGGAAGATGAGGTTTCTCTCCCTTTTACACTCACCAATCCTCTTGGCCCTAATCTGTGGTGTGTCAAATCTCATTCTCACTCCTTTGGTGGTTATTGGCCTTAAACTCATATGGCTTTTGCTCCATCCGACGACATTGCATCCTCTTCGGGCTCTATTGCTTGGTATCCGGATAGAGGAGCTACTCAATATGCGACTCCGGACTTGGCGTCTCTTTCCGTCACTGATGAGTATAAAGGTAAAACAAGCATTGTTGTGGGTAATGGTACACAACACCCTATTAAACATATTGGTTCTTGAGCTATTTCTTCTTCTCATAAATCACTACATCTCTATAACGTCTTTCATGTGCCCACAATTACTAAACCTCTTTTATCTGTCCAACAATTATGTCATGATAACAATTGTTTTTTTGAATTTCATCCTGATATTTGTCTTGTTAAGGGTTGGAGTACTCAAACCATTCCTTTACGCAGAACAAGTGAGTTCTTTAAACAATTTCATCCTGTTAAGGATTGAATTTCATCCTGATATCTTTAAACAATTTTAAATGTTGGTCGAAAATCAATTCAATAGCAAATCAAAGAATTTCAGTCAGATTTGTGGAGGGGTGAGCATCGATCTGTTCACAAATTTTTACAAACCCAAGGTATTTATCATCGTATCATGTGTCCTCACACCCATGAACAAAATGGGGCTATTGAGCAAAAAATACAACACATTGTTGATATCAAGTTAGCCTTCTTAGGACATAGTGGTTCCTTTTAAGTACTGGCATTTTGCATTTGACACTGCTGTATACCTTATCAATTGAATGCCCAGTGCATCTCGATACAATCAAATTTCATTTCAAATTCTTTATCACGAATCTCCAAATTACAATTTCTTAAGAGTTTATTGTTGGATCAAGGGTTATCAACATTAAGTTCCTTTTGTGTTTTGATGATGTTCAAAATATTTGAGATAGAGTGGAACACGTTAGAAAGCTCGGAATTGTGAATCAAGCCACTGGAAGTGCCACAACGTACATTATCGAGGTACAACGTACGTCATAGTGAAGAGCAACGTACGTGACAAGTGTACAACGTACGTAGACATGGAGCTAAATGCAAACAGAGGCTATTGGATCCTTAACAACGTACGTCATACATGCACAACGTACGCAGAGGACATTCAACATACGTCATCTGGAGATGTGGCTATGATCAACGTATGTCAAGGAAGAACAACGTATGTAGGCCTGGAGAATTTGCAGACAACTTAAGTAGCGTGTGTACGATGTACGTTATGAATGTTCCAGAAGGCTATAACGGCTATAAACAGTCTCCAACAGCTAGTTTCTCAACACCAACGATCAAATGGCTTGGAGAAGCTATAAATACATCAAGGAAGGGCAAGAAAACATGGATTATCATATGCTTTCAAGGGTAAAATATTTTTATCATTCCATCACCCCCAAAACACCAAAATCAAGCTAGAGAGAAGATCAAGAGCATTATGTCAACATGTACTCTTAGCATAGAGCTTTAATTTTTTGTAAATGTTTTCTAAACACTTT
>CAODLS012108454.1:0-15592 GCA_948243855.1 Flueggea neowawraea
TGAGTAAAACAAGTTAAATGGAGTTCTAACTTAATTCTGTCCATATGTCTGTTTTTCTGTAGTGATGGACAACTATAAAAATGTAACAAAGTATCTTTATGGTCTTACCCCGTCACAAATGGACATGTTCATGACTGAAGATAATCCTGTCTGTCGGCAGTCGGAAAGTGTTACAGAGGTTTTCCTCAACTACTTCTTGAAATCATAAATCTTGGTCTTTGATTATCTAATTATAAGCGCTTTGCTATTGCTTGTTGGGAGATGATTTTAACCTTGTGTTGTTGCTAAGTACTAGTGCTGAAATATTCTTGGGCTTGTGCATTGTTAACAGGAAAGTATTTCATCTAGAAAATATTATTTGGATCATGGAGGGATGTACAGTCTATCAGGCAGGATGGATAGGGGTCCTTCAAAGTATAGTATGAGCGTAAGCATGTACGGAGGCGGAGGGGCCAGTGGTTATGGGAGACCTAAAACAGCTCCCCCTGATTTGCCTTCTTTGCTCTTAGATGCTAGAATATGCTATCTCGGAATGCCAGTGAGCTATAAACCACATCTCCTGCTATTCTTTTTATGAAGGAATCATGTGCCCTTTGTTTGCATACCCTATTGATTTTTTTTTTGCTCTAATTTTTGCAGATAGTACCGGCTGTTACTGAGCTTCTGGTTGCACAGTTTCTGTATCTGGATTATGATGACTCTTCAAAGCCTATTTATCTGTATATAAATTCATCGGGCACACAGGTTAGCATCATTCGCTTTGTTTTTGGGTAAAATGTTTTTTTCTTCCCTTTCATATTCGCCAACTAGATTACCAACCTTCTGAAATTATCTGTTAATATGTATTCTAATTTGTTTTAGAATGAGAAGATGGAAAGTGTTGGGTCTGAAACAGAGGCATATGCAATCGCTGACAGCATGGCCGTAAGTATCAAATTATCATTGTGTTTTTTTTTCCTCTAGGTTTATAATCGTTAAATCAAGAGAAAGTGAATGGTGAAAGTCATGGTTGATGTCCTATTACCATTACTTCCTCACGGAAAATGCTAAAATCATCCACAAGTGTTAGTACCATGTCTCTGATGTCCTGTTATGTCTTCTTTTTGGATAACATAGTTTTTGGTGTCAAATGAATTTGAATATCTCATATATAATTGAAATTCAAGTGCATTTGTATTTGTAAATGAAAATAGCATGTTTTGTTTGTTTTATGTTAATAATTTCAGATTTTAAGTTTTAAATGAAATATCATTTGGAATGAGAAATGAATTCTTTTTTCGTTACTAAAATTCCCTTTAAATTGAAAAAATGAAGATAATAGAAAAAAACTGCCATGATCAATCACAAAAGTAGTTGGTTGAGAAGAAAAAAACCACAACATATTCATCATACCAAGTCAAGTACTGATAATATCATCCTACAAAAAACATATATGTCATACCATAATTACGATTACCTATGTTTGACGACAGAAAACAAATGAAATGCAAACAGCAGAAAATATATAGGAAAGTCCTGCGTTTTACAGGAATTTTATGGGGGTAGTTTTATATTGTAAGGAGGGATGGAACTCATTTGCAAATTACACAATGTTTTCTTGGATTTGGGATTTTCTTATCAAGGGTTAAATGAAACACGTTTCAGAAATGATTTACTGAAAATCTGTAAAAGGCTAACAAACATTAAAATTTTTATTTGAGAATGAACTTCATAAAATTTTATGGAATTCATTCTACATCAAACACACTGTGAAAGTCCATGTTAATTTTGGATAATTTATTTTTGCGTTTGCGTTGTCTTGTTGGTCCTCAAGTAGCCAACCATTCTTAATTTGCTAACTTGTCTTATTTTGAAAACTTACCATGCTGTTGTCTTCCCTTTTCTCTATGTAGTACTGCAAATCAGCTGTCTACACTGTCAATTGTGGCATGGCATATGGTCAAGCAGCTATGCTTCTGTCTCTTGGTGCAAATGGTTTTCGTGCTGTACAGCCAAACTCTTCCAGTATGTTCCGATTTCTCAAGTTTATAATGTTATTTTGGAAAATCTACTTTGCTACTGGAAATCAGTGGAACACCGGTTTCTGTCTTTTGTTTTGTGGCTGATAAATGTTTAACCAGAGAACTAGTCTCTTACATATATATGAAAATCATTTTATTTCTCCCTGCTAATCATAAATGCACAATATGTCACTAAATTATCAGTCTGTAGTGGGAAGCATGCAACTAATTAGAGAGTAGGGTTCAGCTACGCTATATTATGGTGTATTTATATGTAATTCAAGGACGCTTTAGGTTGGGAATTTGGATAGTCTTATTGGCAATATTATTTCATTGACAGCCCAAGCTTGCTCTTTGGAAACTTACAGATCTGATTGATTTCAATTGACATTGATTCTTTTTCTACTGTCACAATATTAAGTGCGGGAGATTTTTTTTTTTAATAGGAAAATATCGTTTTCTTTTTCACTATGGCATTTATCATGGAAAATATTACTTCACATATTTTTTTTATTTTTCATAAATCCTGTAATTGTTTTAATAACACACTAGAGCCATGGTTTTGATGTGTCGCAATTGAATGTGGAGATCTTTGACCACAGTACCCCTTTTGTCTAGCCTTCTGATAATTTTGAATTGCAGCAAAATTATATCTGCCTAAAGTCAACAGATCAAGTGGACCTGCGATAGATATGTGGATTAAGGTGCCATTTCTCTCTGCTTATTGCTCTCTCCTAATAACTTTCTACTAGGCCAAGGAGCTTGATTGATGCTCACTGTCTCTCTCCTCATCATGCATATTGCTCTCTTCTAATAACTTCCTTCCAGGCCAAGGAACTTGATGCAAATACCGATACCTACATCGACTTGTTAGCTAAAGGAACTGGGAAGTCCAAGGAAGAAATTACCAAAGACATCCAACGTCCTAAATATCTGAATGCACAAGCAGCCATAGATTATGGACTTGCAGACAAGATTATTGACTCAAGTGATGATGCATTTGCAAAACGGGTAACATTTTGTCACATTCAGTCCTTTTTTTCCGGTTTCCTACTTTCCCAGTGATATCATGCGCTGTTGCACGGTGAATTGATAGATCTTCATTTTCAGGATTACGAAGCTTTGCTTGCTCAATCGAAAGCTATGAGAGCAGCAGGTGCTGGTCCGAGAGCAGCACCGTCAGGGTTTAGTTAACCATAGAGAAGAAGCGTGGCAGAAATTATATATGAAACGAGGTTCAACGAGGTCTACTTCTGTTGACGGAGCTGTTGTTACTGCTACCTCGAACTGGACTTCTGGGCAAATTTCTAAACGCTGTATCTGTCCACAAATGGTATGCGTTGGTTTAAGGGCCGTGTTGGCCTGTACAAAAGTAAATCTCTTCATGACGGAATTCTGTTACGTGAATCCGCCTGAACTTATGTTTCAGGAAATGTTTGGTTTGGTTGTTGATGAAGTGGTGCTGCTTTTTATTTGCTGATTGGCTGTTATTGCTATTTGTTGGTTGAAATCCCTGATAAACGATGTTAATTAATTTTAGAGTACTAAATTACCCAGGTCATTTCAGCATCTACAAAGTTCAGTTCTTAAAAATACAAATAACAGATGACTAACAAGAGGATGAATCAATTGATTGGAAAGGTTGTGCTTTTGAAGAAGTGAATACAAGGAAGAAAGATTGGTAATGTTCTGGTTCCCAGAAATTAGTATGATTAAAATTGGATGGTTCAAAACCACTTGTGATAACTTTTATGCTCAAATTCAAATGAAGTCGAGCGATTCTAAGCTCGAAAATCCCATTTAATAAAGACGAAAAACTACATTATTATCAATATGAATGAGATGATTACCATTGCAACACTATATCACAAAATGGGTTATTGGTTGTGTTGATACCAAGGAGAAAAAGTTATATTCCACTTCATATACAGATGATAATGATTTGCAGCACTACATTGCAAATCGATTTTTGGCTTTGTTGCATGTTTCATTGAAGTAAGAAAGAAAAATTTATCGAGATTGAAGTAACACCTTACATTACATTATAACACTAACCAAAAGAATTAAGCATTCAAACATAAAAGAGACTTTAAAGTCTATGTCAAAGGCAATTGGATAATGGATACAAGCAAAGCCTACAATTAAACTTAAAATATAACAACATAAATTACCTTAAACTCCTACACAAACTCCTACTCAAACACAATATCGGCCATCCTTCATATCTTGTGCCTAAGGAAGAACATTAATCGTACTTTCTCCTACAACGGTTAATATCCTCGTGACAACGGGACTGTTATTTCAAATATCTAACTTCAAATGAACGACAGTTATTTCCGTTCTTTCCCTTGTCAATATATGTCGGCAATGCGAGAGAGATATTCTTCACACAATTGTTCTAATGAGCTCACAAAATCCACGAGGAAAGTCGTCATCTATCGAGGAAACAAAACAAACACGTTAGATAAACCACCACACCATTGTTATAAAACACAATTCTTACAAATGAAACGTACACTTTTGCGGGAGGGAAAAAATTTACCCACAACAACAAAAGTTTAAAATTGAAACAAACATACACTTCTTTTCCGATTTCACTACATAACAGAGTAAATACCTAAAACATAAGATTTTGTTTTTGCAAGACCCTAAAATAAGCAATGGCAGAGCCAAGATTTGGCTAAGGTGGAGTCAAAATAGAGCAAATGAGGCCAACCTTAGAATAAAGAAGTAGGGGACGAAATAAAGCAGGTAGGATCAGCGAGTACCCTTAGAGGTCCATCGGATTGCCGGTGGAGTCGGCCAACCTAGTCCGACGCCACATGGCTCTGCCATTGAACATAAGATTAATGACATGTAAACCCAAAAATTAAATATTCTTACCTTAAGAGAGAACGGAAACACCAGCAGCAGATAACAGTCTACCTACTCATAAAAAAAAAGTCCACCTGTTGCCAAAGGAAAAAAAAATCAAATCAGCTCAACTAAATAATTTTAGAGAGAAAAAAAAGGTACACCAACATCGTCCATAAAGCAATAAAAATGAATTACCTCAATTCTCTTGCTAAACGGACTCATTCGTATTTCACTCGATATATAAAGAAATTAATCTTAATTAATTTTTGAAACTCGATATATGAACGAATTAATTTATTGGTGGTAAATAAATTAAATTTAAATAGTCCATGTCACTAACAAACCGTAGTTGATTAGATAATTAACTTCAAAATTTACTTGTTAAGTAAATTTAAATAAATTTTCTTTGTTTACATTTCGTTTGGAGCAGAGTGAAAATAAGAAAAATAAGCTTGAAGTGGTAGACCTTTGTTTGAGAAATATGGAGCTAAAAAGAAGTATTGAAAAATATCATGCCCATAGAAGAAGGTCAGGCTGTTTCGTTCAACGAGGGAGAGGAGAAAGCGATCCATGTATGGAGAGCAATAGTAATGGCTATGAAGGTGATGATGATATGTGATATGAAGGAAGATAGTGATCCTTCAAAGACAGTATTTTCGTTATTTTGTTATAGTGCAATATGTATATCTATTTTGTTACTTTTGTGTTATGAATGTCTATGATGACATTTTGACATCTTTTAAATGGATATTGAATTATCTTAATTTAACGTTAACATTTTTCTACAAGAATAAAGATTAGCATATTTACATATGGATATCGCTCTTTTTGTGATTTTACAAAACTGGATTTTCCAGTAATGTCAAAAGGAAGTTCTAATTTCAAGAAATGGATTTATAAAATTTTTATGAAATAATTTAGAGGCTAAGATGAAGTATAAGATTTTAATGTTGGGTTACTTTTATAATAATGAGATGAAGCGAAAGAAATAAAAAGAATGACAGAAGGGCATTTTTGTAAAAATAAGAAGAGACGTGAATGAAAGAGAAGAGAAGAAAAGAGAAGAGAGAGAAAATGCAGAAAAATTAAATGGGAAGAAGAGGAGGAGAGAGAAAGGAAAAGGAAGAGAGAAAATTTAGAAGTCTGAAGATTGGAGTATTAGATTTTTGAACTACCTGCATCATAACGATCGTCTCGCCTCTCTCGGCATTGTTTGATCAGCCACCGTCGGAGATGTCGCTAGAATCCGCAGAGGTGTGAGGAGGAAGTCGCCATGGTTTTTCGACGTTTTTCGATCTTTTGGTGAGAGTAAATAGGATATATAACTATTTTTAAATTTCATTTGCATTATGAACTGCATGATTTTATAGTTTCGCAATTATGCCTTTGTTATAAGCATTTAAATTATTTACATTATGACTTTATTAGTGGTTTTCATGCACTTTCCCTTAATTAACAGATTGGTCATCGTATTTTTAAAATGTTAAAAATACATCCTTAATATTTAAAATTGTGTTACATTTAAATCTTTCTATTAATGATCCATTATTTATCTGTTAATAAACTAATAATGTATCATATTATTCATAAAATTTTAAAAATAAAATTACCCCTACTAATTTTTGTTTCTTTTTCCTTTCTCCTACACTTCCCCACTCTACAATAACACAAATTCTTAAAAAAACAACACATTCATTAAAGAATAAAAAAAAAAAGTTGAGCATAACAGATTGTCATGGCAAACAGAACAATCATGAAAAAGAGAAAACCTAAAAATCAAAATTGTTAGATTAGTGAAATTGTTTGTTGATAATTTCATTCAGTTGTATAATACTGTAAACATGTTCAAAGGCAAATACAGGAAATAAAACTTTGCCCTATTGTCTCAGAACCCTCTCAATCAAGAATGGAGACTGCATCTTTAGTTTGTTCACCCTCGTAGTAACTCCTCATTTTTTTCCTGCCACAACGAGCAACTTTCAAACCTCAAACCTTTTTTAAACCACAAAACCCTCTAAATCAAGAATCGAGACTGCATCTTGAACTTCCTTAAACCACAAAACCCAAAAAAAAAAAAAACAAACCCAGAAATAAAAAATTCACTTGCTTTCTCCGTCCAACCCCATTGTGGCACTACAACGCTCTTCTCCGTCATCGCTTCTCCTCCTCACTTCTCTCTCTCAAAACGTCGTCGTTTTGCGTCAACCCTAACAACCAAGTGTCTCAGATCTTCTTCCTTCGCACTCCGACGTGTCTTCAGGTTGTAACTTACACGTCGTCGTCTGAAATCAAACCCAAATCTGCGGCCTCGTAACCCACCCAACCCGAGACGACTACAACCATCATTCACCACCGGAACCACCACTGAAATCACACCCAATCTAGAACCACTTCCACCACCCAAACCCGAATCCATCACCTTAACTAGAACCACTTCCACCACCCACCTGAAACCGAATCCACCACCCGAACCCCAATCTCAACATTTCACACAAAGAAACCTAACATTTAAAACTAAAAAGAAAAAGAATACATAGAAATTCTAATCTTTCACTGGAATACTAGATCCACGATGCAAGAAATCTCTCCCAACCATGCTTCACAAAACAGAGGAGATCTGCGACGACGGAGGTGACACAGAGAGAGCTCGACAGAGGGAGAGGGTCGATCGAAGGCGACGAAGGGAGAGAAAGTTGGAAGAGAAATCGGGTGAGTAACAGTAGAGAGAGAGAAAGGAGAGAGAGAGAGAGAGAGAGAGAGAGGGTTCTTCGTTTGGCTCATCTGTTTCCGTTTTGGGATAATAAAGGGGGCATTTCAGTAAAAGGGCATTTCCGTTAACGCCGTCCAACAAAAAAACACCTCAAGGACTAACATGCTAATTAAAAAAACGAGGACTAACATGCTAATTAAAGCATACCTCAGGGATTTCAAAATTATTTTCTACCATGCATAGTTTTCGGTTTACTTAGCATAATTATTTGTTAGCAATTGTATTGGGTTATAAATGACATTGTTTGTGCATTTTATGAATCAAAGAGAAAAGGAAACTTTTAAATAGATTTGAGAAATATGACAACATGACTTGAGAGGGAAGTTCACTAAAAGTGTTTATTCTTTACAAGCCCCGATAAATATATATTATTTTTTACTTTTTGACGATTTTGAAAACTAAGCGCTTAATGCATGAAGTATTTTCTAATAGAGCGTAAAAGATTGTTTTGAGCAACTTTTCAAAATTTAGCCACGAAACCTAAAACGTTTTCAAATGATATATGGGGCATATATGATCTGTTTCAATTTGGTTATTGCTTCAATTAACAGAAGAAGTAATTGTTGGATTGCTCCACTAGCAGGAGAGATAATTGCTAGAATGCTCCACTAGAGGGAGAGGTGATCGTTAGCTCTGCTTGTTTATGTGAATTTCATTAGGCCCTTATTATATATGTATGTATATGATTGTATGAAATTATTTTCCGATATGAGAATTTATGTGATTTTAAGTTTGGAATTCGGAATGTGAATTAGTTTGACAATATATGTAAATTCCACTGTAGTTTGAGTTGTGACTCCTTATATGACCTTCAAAATGTTTTAAGACTAAGGCATCGAATAACATTTTTTGCGCGATTGTATAGGATTTAATACATGTATCTCGAAGTGGATTTATGAATTCAGGTCTTAGATGGTGTTTAATTATACACATGTATTTTCACATTACTTGAGATTGATTTGCTTCACTCAAACTAAGTTTTATGTTTCTTTCGATAATAAAATCTAATTGATTATCGCATCTTGATTTATGAAACATAAAATGAAAATCATATTCAAATTGCATAAGCATAATTGTTTTAAAAGTGTGTTAAAGTCAAGATTTGAGACGCAAGTATCAACATATCATCTAAAATTTAATTGTACTTTTAACTTGATTGTGCACTTAAATCATAAGATTAATAAATTGAAAAATTGATGTATATATGGTTTTATGTGATTTGAATCCAATTTAGAATTATTTACAATAATATTTTTGTTGTCTCTTATTTACTCATTGAGTACGTGGTTTTGTTCAACCCCAAACCTATCAATTTTGCAAGATCCCTCTATTCTTTCGAGCCTTGAAGTCTTCGGTTACAAAACTCGCACATCGTTCGTCCGACCTGTTCGTTTTATTTACTTTCTTTTGTTTGGAATTATAAATTAGAATATACTACAATTTCTAATGAGAGAAAAGCTAATGATCTCGTGCACATCCAACTTCTATTCAGAAGCAATTATCATAACAAAAATGAGAGCAAAGTGTGCGACTATTATGAAAGTAACATTACTAAGTACGGTAATAACTACAAATGGTATTCATAAAACGCATTTTTCATTCTGTATATGTCCAGTGATAATAATCACCTGAGCATACTGATATAGCTTATTCCCTCTATTTTCATGATGACCAGCTTACTGCTACACCTTTAATCAACTTGTGCATGGATTAATTTAATTGACACTAAAACATTTTCATAAGCTATATCTTCAAATGTTATTCAATATTTTCCTTCAACTTCAAGATCCATAGTTCGCATCATCAAATGGAATATTAGGAATGCCAAAATTTAAAATGAATGCATCATCCGTATCATTAGAGAGATTTTTCATAATTTCAGCAAAATTTTCCGTGGCCGATATCAACCCCATTCAACATTTTTAATACAATTGCATATCCATTACGCTAAGAAAAACAGATGATGAGGAGGAAACATCTTGATTTTCAAGCATTATATCTGAAGATGGAAGTTACTGGACTAATGAGCCCAAGCATTTTGCAGAAGTAAAGATTTACCAGCTTAAGTCCTACTAAAATGAACAAAATACATGTTAACTTACTATTATGTCAAGGCATAAACTCTAGGCAACTGAAAATAATCAGGTATTGCTTCACGCATATTCCTTCGGATATTTAAAAATCATACTAAATGCATCAAAATTACAATGATGATTATGCATTTTTCAAGCATATTTTTTTCTTGGTAATTAGGAAAAAACTGTTTGCATGAGGGATTGAACCAAAACCTCACACCCTTCAGAATGTGCAGAGTCCAAGCCCCTGCTCATCCCCTCCCTTCAAGAAGGAAAATATAGCTTTAACAAATCATACTTCAGGGACAGCAGGACAATAAATAAGTTGATGCTTATCTTAACTATTGCCAAATTGCTATTCAAAAAGATGATTCATACCCATTTTTCAATTGCCATGCCTTAATTTTGAACAACTCAATATTAAAGCTGATTAGAGCATTCCCACTATAGACTCGTGAACAACTGATGCAGATAAAGGCAAGTTTTTAATAAAGCATGTATTGCTAGAGATAATTGGACAGCACTTACCTTAACAAACAACCATAAATGTAAAAAAGCATTTAAATCTTTTACCTGCTGCATAAGAATATTCAATGCAGCGCACTGGTGCATCATGCCTTCCCAAAATATCCTCTTTGCCATAGCTAAAAACAAACCTGTAATATTCGATTTTAAAATCATTAGCTAGAAAGGATACATCTAAAAATAGGATCAAGATAATGCAACTGAAGGATTTCAAAGGAATTTATGGCCTGATGGTCTCTAAAAAGCAATGCCCTTAACGAAATCAATGTGAACAGAACCAAGCAAAGGAAGTATCATATGCAACGTACAAGCAATACTAACAAAATGAAACACACATAGTGAAACATAGTTATAATAACCAAATGTCAAAGTGACAAAAAGAAAGTCATTGTTCATTAGATCAATGAAGCTGAAAAGGACCTCTTCCCACGCGTATGAAAACAGTAGCTGAGGAAATTTTGAGACCACTGTGCAAGAAATTACAAATTTCAGACATGGTCAAAAGAACCAGTTGCTCCAAGATATATGAGTATTTTACTCAGAAAGTTTATTAGCATTATTTGATTGGCGAATCTAGATTTCTAAAGTGAAATCTTCCAGATTTCTGTAGTCACTAGTTGTTCACTACAAAAAGCATCATTAAATGATTAAGTTCTTGAGAAAAAAAATCACTTTTATTAGATCAGCATAAAACCAAAAACTGGTTAATAAAATTTAACATCAAAATAATAGACTCTCTCTTATTCTTAAGAATAGTTCAAAAATGTCAAAGAGTTACATCTTTGGTATTCGTTTGGAAAACCAGCATTTTGTTGTTTACAAAACTGCATTCTTCTTTCTAAAGCTCGTGACATCTTTTCTATCAATCAATTTCTCCACAAAACATATCAAGTGTTTGTTAATCACTGCTCCATCTAGCTTCAACAATACAAACAATTTAAGTTTCAGTATACATTCAATATATAAAATCCTTAACCTGCTGTTCCCAGTTAAAATGACAACACAAACAAAAAGCTTCCAGAAACTTTTTACACAGCTAACGAACCCTAAAAAGAAAATTAAGGAATTGCACATACCGTCTCACGGTATTGTCGGCGCTGGCACTGAATCCGGAGGAGTCATCGTGGAAGCAGCAGTCGAGCACAGGCCTACCGTGCATAAACTCTCCTCGCAAAGTATTAGCACTTGCATCGTACAATCTCACTGTCTATGGCATCACCAATCACAGACACACACTAAACGACGACGTAACAGGAAAACAAAATAAAAACAATTCAGAGAGACCAGTTCTAGGGTTTTATTTTAGTTTGTACTTACCTTGTCCCAGGAGGATACGAGGAGGTGGTCGCTGTGGTTGGAGAAGCGGAGGTTAGAGATGCCGTCCGAGGGAGGGTTGGAGAGCTCGCGGCCGCAGCCCGCCGCGGAGGGACAGCTGTCATACTGTGATTGGGTTAAAGAAATTGGGTAAAAGGGGGAGGTTGTTGTGTGGGTGTGGAAGTTAGTTAGGGTTTTGTGTAGAGGGGGAAGGAGATTTGAAAATAGGAAGGAGGAATTGCGGAGTGTGTCCCGGTCACGGAGACGAACCAAGTGTAAAGAGTTTGGATTTGATTTTAAATTTTGATAGGGTAATAATGAAGCTTCATCCTCTTGTCTCATCTTTATCTTTCATAGTATTTGCTATTAAATGAATATTCATTTTATTTTATTTGTAAATAAAATTAAATAAAATTTATGAGAAATTATATTTAAAAATAAATTAATATATTTGTTTTCTTTGTTAAATTCTTCATTTGTAAATAAATTTTATATTTTAAATAAGAAATGATTTGTAATTATTTGTCTTTTGTTTATAAAAATGTCATTGTAGTTAATATTTAGGTGAAAATTTGAGGATGTTGTATAAGGATAATTTTGTCAAATTGATAGAAGTATAGAATTCATTTGTAAATTTCACCTCTTTTGATAGGATTTATAAATGAATAAAACTTAACTAAAATCAATTCCTTCATTTGCAAATGAATGATTTGAACATTTTAAAAAATTAAACGAAACAAATAAATTGACAAAAATAAGAATTTGCAAATGAATTCCATAAAATTTTGTGGAATTCATTTATACCAAACACACCGTTAGAGTTTCTCCAACAATAATCTTTATAATTCTCTATAAAATGTTATATTATATTTTATTCAACTAATTCAATTTACAATTAGAAAGTTCGTAAGGACGAAATATAGTCTTGGAGACGGAGAATTTAAAAATTCTAGCTCCGAGTAAAGTGATTAATGTTGAGTTTAAAAATGTCATGAAATTTGCCAAAAAGAATCATAGTTCTTCGAATGCTAAAGATCATCGAGATATAACTACAATGTCTATTGTTTTTGTATGTAATGCTTGGTTGTTTGAAGATGGGAGATCAAGTACTTTCCAATAAAAGACCCCTAAGAGCAACTCTAATATATCAACAAAACACCAAAATAGTGTAAACACAAAAATAGTGTGATTTTTTTTATAAAAATCCTTCCAATGTATCACCAAATCATGGCACCAAAATAGTGACATAAACAGTAGTCACACCAAATTTAATATGACACTGTTAATGACACCATTCATTTTTTTCTGTTTTTTAAAGCGCACAACATTATTTTTTGGTTTTTTTTTTTAAATTTTGTTTGTTGTTTTTACAACTAAATTATTATAAATAGTTTATAATATTTTTTAACTTTTTTATTTTAGTATTATATATTATATTTTTAATTTAAATTTAAAATTTAAAAATTTAAAATTTAAAATAAAAATTTATTTATAATGTATTTTAAATATAATTTATGATGTTTATTTTAATAATAAAAAATTAAATACATAAGATAAAACTTATTTATATAAATTCTCAAACTCTCATATCCAAACATTTAAATTTCATAATAGAAAAATTAAAAATTACATTGATACGATTTAAAAAATACCAACATAAAGTTCGCACAATACAATATAAAAGAAAACACATACTAGCATAAAAATTAATATAAAATAAAGAATAAGTAAATATTCTATGCAATATTCTTTTTAGTGTAAAATTTGATGCTAAACATTGGAGATAAAATAGTAGTTAATATTGAAATGTACCATTTTAGTATAAAATTTGATATTGAACATTGGAAATAGCTTAAAGTTATACTTGGAGTTATTATGTATGTGGCATTACTTATACAACCTGGGTATAATTCAAGGACGAATTGTCTTCAAATAGGAGGGGGTGATGCGATCCTAGACATCATGTCTAAGACATGGAGATGGAGGTGCAAATTAATAGAGTTCCTATGGAGATTTGTTTTGTCGAGAATCATTTTGAGAATGACAATATGATCCAGTTTTGAATTGGAAGAGTTTCAGATGTGATTCAAGCCAATTTGGTAAAGTAGACAACTACACTTTTTGACACATCCACGCCCGAGGCGGTGTAATATTACACACCCAAGAACACGATCGTGTTACAAACTATCTTTTCTGACTTTGACTAAATTTTATATCACTTCATGTGTTCTCGTTCGTGTCTTATGTGTCATGCTCGTGTCTTGTTGTTTGATGGGTTTAATGCAAATGTTATGCATCTTTTCTATTTTTTCTTGTTTGTTTAGGGTTATTTCTAATGCTTCACTCAATTGATGAAGTCATATCAGCAATTCATTAACTATTAATTCATTAAATTATCTCACCTGATTATTTTATTTATTTATAACATCAAAACTATAATAAAAATATTTATTTGACATAAATATTTTGTGTGAGTTATTTTACTAATTCTTTCAACTGAAACTATATTTTGATATTTTTAATAATATATATAAAATAAAAAAATAAATTATTTAAAAAATAATATTATAAGAATATATAAAATAAAAAAAGTGAATTATTGAAAAATAAAAAATATCTATTTATAGTGTTTTAGAAATTAAATAAATATAAAAAATAAAAAAATAAAAGGAAAAAAAAGAATAGAACAAAACATAAAAAAAAGAAATAAAATAAAAAAATTAAAAAAAAGTATAAAAAAGTGGTGGGTCCACCATGTTTAGAAGAGGTCAACCGTTTGGTTTTTCTAACCTTTCCCTGGTAGTAAACGTTGGATACTAACCCGTTAGTGCTGCCTTTAGGATTTGATTATGTTCTAAAACTTATATAAACATTATTTCGTGTCCTGTAATCAAGTTTTAATGATATTTTCAATGAAATGACACAATTTATTAAATTGAATGGTTTGAGATGCCACTAGTGAGATTTCTCTTATAAATTTCTTTTTTATATCCCTAGTTTAAGTTCTTCTACGACAAAAAGTCAAGGATTTCTATTTTGGTTCGTGATTGATATACAATCATTGGGTCAAGGTTTTTATATTGTTGGTTCACAATTTGTTTTATAATCGTTGCCGCCCGAATCGAACCGGTTTCCTGGCCACTCGTGACACCTTTCTTTCTCCTTCTCTTCTTCGTAACTCAGTTTTCTTTCTCTTAGTCTTTCCAGACCAATATTAACTAGAAAATGCAAACATTCTAGAGTAGTAAATAAAAAGGGCATAGCTAGTGAACTGCACAACTTCCTCTTTTCCCAGTTTTATTAAATGGAAAATAATTACAAAATGAGAAATTTTCAACAAAATATCCTAATCCTCCAAACTCAACCAGAAAGAGAGTGCATCTGTTAACTACAATTTACCCCAACGAAACGAAATTCTCTTCCAATCCCTAGGCAAATGCGACTCGTACACGAAAATTGTGAAATGCCAGGCGCCATACAAAATGAGCACTTTAAAGCATCATACACAAAAACATTCATATAAGAGTACAGTGGATGGTCATCCAGTTCTATCATAAACAGATCAGAAATCACTGCTGCTCATCATCTGCCTGCTTGTCCCCGAAACCCCGTTGTGCTATTCTGTAATACAGTATTACCATAGTTGCCATACAGGGCCTGCAAAATCATTCCAATCAATTAGTAAAAGCCAGACTATGATGTAATTGCACCAAGAAAAAGAGTGATTTTCCGTCTTTGTTATCTCGAGTTTTAACTGATGTAATGGTAAAGCACAAACATGCTCCATACTTTATGCAAGTGGGACATCATATAAATGCATTAGTTGCCGTTTATGCTCATGAGAATAGTGGTTCAAAAGGAGCATGGATATTACATGATTGCTATAAAAAGAAGTTTTCTGGGATCCATTCTCGATTTCTTTTGGTGCCTGATACGGCCTTCTGAGACATCCTCAGCATTTGATGCATCCTTACGTGGAGGTGCTGTCACTGGTAAAGTTGGTAATGCACTTGACCAAAATGGAAGCAATGCTCTGAGGAACTTGTGGCGAA
>CAODLS012109374.1:0-14267 GCA_948243855.1 Flueggea neowawraea
ATAGACTAATTAGATAAATTTTTGTGATTGAAATAAAACAAAGTGATCGGTTTGCTTACGCATCACTAGTCGTGGCATTTGTAGCTTTAACATCTTCAGAAGCTACCAAAGGATAATATTGTTTGCTTGCAGCCAGTAGGCTATTAGAATTGTAGCTCTGACCCTGAACCAATTGAGCAACAAGTATGAGTTAATAAGACCATATACATATAAGCATATATACATAAATAAAGTGGTTAAGATATACAGGTGGAATGGAATCTTGAAGCGGTTGTTGTTTCCAAGGGTGACATGAGATGGAAAATCTCTGTCAAGTGTGGAAGCAGCAACAGTTAGAATCCAGGGAGCTACATTTCTAACAGAGCACGAGAACGGTCCGGAGTTTCCTGCAGATTAAACTACAAGAATCCCATGCCTGACAGCGTGGAAGGACCCAATTGAGATACTGTCAGTGTAGTCAGGGCGATTTATGCTGAATCCGAGCGAGACAGAGATGATGTCGACCCCATCATGAATGGCAGCATCAAAGGCAGCTAATATGTCAGCATCATAACATAAGGGCCAGCAGACCTTGTAGGAAGCAACTCTTGCTCTTGGTGATCCACCCTTGGCTGTTCCATTGGCTGAACCTAACAGGTTTGCGCCCGGAACGAAGCGGCCGCCGGCGGTGGACAGCGTGTGGGTGCCGTGACCATCGGTGTCTCTAGCTGTGTTGTCTGATGAATTTAGTGACCGGCCTATGGCAGCTTCATAGCCCTTGTTGAAGTACCTCGCTCCAATCAACTTTCTGTGGATCAACAATTTAGTGAACACCCCAAGTGATTAACGATTAAGAAATTCTTTCTTGGATTGTAAATTAATCGTACTTGTTGCATTTCACTCCATCATTTGTTTCACAATATCCTTTCCATTTTGAGGGGATTGGTTCCATTCCTTCATCGTTGAAGCTTTCAGATTCAGGCCACACACCTAATTACGTTAACGTATAAAACTCATCAAATAGTCTAAACAAATCCGAAAAAGAAAATAGATAATGACATCTTGACTATCTTGTATATATGCATATAAAAAAATGTAACGTTAATTATTATATCTCCAGACTGAATTAATGTGTTGAATGATACCAGTGTCAAGGGTGCCAATAATGACATCTTCACCGTAACTGGCCTTGAGCCAGATAGAATCAGATGGAATGTCGCCATTGTTTCTTTCGACTCCAAGAAACTCCCATGACCTGGTCGTATGCAACTCTCTCACTTCATCTGGAAACACTGACAGAACTTCTGGCCTCTCTGTGGTGTGTAACAATTTAACAAATTAATTATCACCATTCAGCTAGTTAGCTTTAATAAATATAGCATGAGTACACGTATATATTGACATAATAATTAAAGTAAAAGAATTAATTAGTTTCTTACTGGATACTTTATTGGCTTCTTCATCCTCAAGTGTTGCAGCAAATCCATTGATATAACTTGTGTAGGAATAAAATATTGCTTCTTTAGCTCTCCCATTTCTGTTTCACCCAAAAATAAACTTAATATTGCTGCTTCTGTTTCAATTAACATATTTTTTTAAAGGGACATTGCAGTCGGACTTGAAAATAGATAATGTAAGCCTGCACCTTTTGAAGCAAGACCCAAGAGGTCGTAGTAGGATTGAATGATTTGCTCGGCATCAAAGGAAGAAAGAGCTCCAGATGGCCGCGAACGTCTCCCCATATAAACCACGTAAGACTGCACCACCCCACAAAACATCTTATAAATTTACTTCTAAGTATATATTGCTGCACCCCAAAATCTCAATGAAGAAACATAAAATGTGTAAATACTTGCCTTTTTTGCAGCGGATACAGGACCATGCAAAGATGACAAAATAAACAAGAGATCATTTTTTTCACTTAATTAGTTCTTCTTTCTTTCTGGACAACGAAGAAAAAGAAAATTGCTCTTTTTTTTTATTTATTGTTGGCGCTCTAGCAATAATAATCTGCTAGTTATTGATAAATGATTTGGTGGTACATTTGAGAGGAGAAGTTGCGTCCTTTATATATAGGCATTGTGTTTGCAAATTTCTTTCTGAAATGATCAAAGCTGTGAGTTGAACAATAATAGGTTGACGGCCGGCTTTAAGAATATATTATTATTGCAGCCAATAGATGATTAGTTTGTTGATGATACGTGGTTTTGGTCCGTCTTCCCGAATAATTTTATTATTAGCCAAAGGACACCATAGTATACCTGGTTAAATTAGACATGAACTTGCCTAACTTGGACTTTCTCTCACTTTGCTACACCCACACGCTTCCTTAATTTATCTTCCCAGGACTAAAATAATATGCCGAACTTAGGACTATTTTGTCTCATCAATTCTACATAGTATAAAATTAATTAACAAACTGTATACATTGTATTCGCTGTTCACTAATCAAGCTAGGGCATGTTTATTTTTAAGCTGAATCGGCAAATACGCTAAGTCATGTGTCGAATTGACCTAGTTAGATCGATACATTTATGGAATGGTGTTTTCATTAAAAACAAGGTGCCACATGGGTTTTTTTTTTTCTTTTTCTAATGAATCAAAATCATCCAATATTTTTATGTGGTAAGATAATCAAAGTTTCATATATGGTGTCTTTTTTTTCCCTTTCTATAGGGAAAATGAATGTTCATGCGTGACCATAAAAAAAGAAATTTCATGTCAAAATCCTTCCTTATGATAATTAAAAAATATAAATTATCCGACAATAATCCAATTTACAAAATTCCAACTCAAATTTTTATGGAAGGAACCGTATTGTACTCTTGCACAAGCTAATGTTTTAACGTTTATTGTGTATTAATTGTTATATGCTTCAAATTTTCTGAAAAAGAGAACATCTCTTTACCCCCTCTTTTTTAAAAATATTTAACTAATATCTTTATAAGCAGAGGAAACTAACATAGTTTTTTCAAAGAGCAAAATAATGCAAATTGGAAAAGAATAATTAAGTTCAGAAACGACCCAAATTTTTAAAAAAAGGTAAATTAAAAAATAATGCAACAAAAAAACTATCAAGATACACAAATACAACAACATTTAAAAGTATTTCAAAAATTCAACACGGAAAAATGTAATATCACAAATACAACAGTTTGACCGCGTGTTAACCACGCGTCAAAAGGTTGACCGCGTGCTAACCACACTCTTTTGACCAGTGAAAAACGAGTACAAGCTAAGAACAACACGAGTACAAACAACAAAATGAGAAAAATTAGAGAACAAATACAAAAAAATGAGTACAGATCAAAAGAGAATTTTAAAAGATTAGCTATTTCTTCTTTACTTGGGAAAATGATGAGTACAAAACAAGTACATCGCAAAAATAAATGCTAACATAATGAATACGAATTATTTAAGACTTGTTGATTACACCATGCTTACATAAAAATGAATACAAAACTGAGAATAAAACGAGTACAAAGATTAACAAAATAAGTACAACAAAAGATATTAAGGATTGGAAGCTCATGATTCAGGTATCTCTACTAGTTGCATTGCAGGTCAAATTAGCACAAAAAATGAGTACAACATTGGTGCAACATAAGTACAAAATGAGTACACAATGAGTACAACTCAAATTTAAAGACTGCAAATAAAATTAAAAAAAAAACTAATTCCTACATGGGGCTAAAACCATACTCGCCACCATCGTGACAGGAGCGGCGACAATGCCCACACTTCAATGTCACCGTATCTAGCAACCGCTTGCATGGAATTCCTACCTAGTCCAAAACAAAAACACCAACACAACACATTTGATCATAAAATGAAATAATCATCTCAAAACATGTAAGAATATTAATTGTTTGCTAATAAAAAAAAAACTAAGTAGTTTCTCACGTTGTAACAACAAGAAAAGAAAAAGCTCACGAGGTTGTAATTGTTGGAAAAAATTTAACATTTTAATATAATTAAATAAATATAAAAATATAGTTACATGGAAAAACATGGGAATTATGAGATGAAATTACAGTGAGGATAGTGTTGCAGAAGTTGCAGCGGACATAATAGAGGTGTTTAGAAGGTGGAACCAAGTCCATGGTGACTTTCTCTTCCAGATTCATAGCTGAATCAAGGATGTATCTCTTCCTCTCCTCGTCATCAATCTCCGACATTCAAGCTCTCTCTCTCTCTCTCTCTCTCTCTCCCCCCTTGTTGCGAATCGGAACGCGTCTTCCAGATCTGGCTTGTTAGTCTTCTCTCCCTACCCGGTCAGTTTGCGGCGTTGTTGCGGTGATTTGGTGGTGGGACAGATCCAGGGAAGAGAGAATAAGGATAGCAGAGCAGAGAGAGGGGGTTTGAGAGAGAGAAACAAAAGAAAATAAAAAGCATAAATAATGTGGAATTTGTGAAATGAAAAATATGACTATTACATCCCAAAAAACATAATCCCTTGTGTGGTATCTGTAAAATTAAAATGTCCAAAAATGATGTGGTTTAATTTCCTAAAAAACAAAATTTAACTGCCATGATTTTTCTCAGGTTAAAATAGGGAATAAATTTAGAGAGGTGTATTGAATTATGACTTTTGTAAATTTTTTAAGTGAATGACTTTTACAGACTTCATAGCTTTTAATGAATTTTACAGAATTTATAAATTTGTCAAAGACTTTCATAGACTTTATTTTAAAAGACTTTTGCAGAATTTATCATTTGTCAATGATTTTCATAGACTTCATTCTAAAAAACTTTTATAGAGTTTATAAATTTATCAATGACTCATTAGTTTCTTCAACTGCCCAAGTTTTTGTCCACCTCTTTCTTTGATCTTGTCATTTTCTTGGTTTGTATCTGCCACGACATGAAATTGGGTCAAGACCGGCATACGAGGCGAACCGTTTAAGGAAGTCCAACCCAACTCATCTCGCACAAGCCTGGGAGAACATAACTTAGACCCAAATCCTTATTATTAGCCGATTTACTAATCATATTAAAACAATTTAACAGATAATAATTTTTAAAAATTATATTCCCGAATAATAATAAAATATAATCTTAATATCAAAACACTGAATAAATAATTATAATGAAAAATAATTTAACTATTAGATACAGATCCATAACCTACTACCAGGTGTGGAGCATCTAACATAACCATACAAATTGGACCCGAACAAAATGACACTCACTAATGAACAAATGATCCTCATTGCTGACAAAAACTGAGATAACCTAAAAAATATTAAAGGTGAGGGGGTGAGAAAACTCAGAGAGAAAACGACACTCCATATCACCTCATACGTGCATCACATAAACCGTTATAAAAATATTTTTAAAAAATATTACATATACATATATATTGTATACTATTAGTATACACTCATACATATAGAGATAGTAATTCAGAAATTTATTTTTAATCTTTAGCAAACAAAGTAGACAACAAAATGGTTTAAATAAGTAAAAAAAGATAAAATAATTATTATTTTAATATTTAAAATAATACTAAGAATAAAGTTAAAAACTTGACGAAACCAGAATTGTATGATAACATTTCTGAAAACCCATTTAAAAAAAGAAAGTATAACTAATATATCGACTTCAAGTGACTTATATTTTTCTTTTTTTTTTTCTTTCCAAAGTGACTTTGAGTGACTTGTTAAAAACACAGTTTAAATATTTAAAAAATAAAAATTACTAGATGGGAAGAAATCAGTAACATTTTAATTAATTTCAAAAATTAATTGACCATCCTAAAAGAACTTTTTGATGAACCAAACTACGTACTAGAAGGGGGGAAATCACACTTTTATAACATAGAAAACTGATCTTTAAAAATGTCATCTCAAAACTAATTTGCAACAATTCCAAATTAGAGGAACTGATTTGTAAAAATGTCATTTTCGTGAGAAATCGCGATATTTTTGAGAGAAATTATTTTTTTGCGAGAAAAATCAATTCAAGCAGAAAAAGTCTCCACTAGTCTCCAGAGGTATCCAGCGAGGGTCTCCACTGAAGGTCTCTAGGGGTCTCCACTGGTCTCCAGGGATCTCCACTGGAGGTCTCCAGCGAGGGTCTGCAAAGGTCTCCACTGGAGGTCTCCAGCAAGTGTCTCCAAAGATCTCTGAAGGTCTCCAAATGTCTCTAGAGGTCTCTAGAACGTGTGATTTTTTATTACGGTAAATTTTGGGAGTTGATTTTTTTTTAAAAAAAATTAGCTTAATGAATTTTTAATGTATCATTTTCTAAATTATATATGTTTATAAATTATTTTATTTAACCAAAAATTTTTAGACAAAAATAAATCTGGAAAATATTTTTTTAAGGTCTCTAGGGATTTCCGGAGGTCTCCAAAATGTGCGATTTTCTAAATCTGGAAAAATTGACAAACCCTAGCCGCATCTACAAACAAAAAACTCAACAAAATCATCCTGCACAAAATTAATCTTCAAAATCATACACATAATCAATCAACACAAATTTCTTCAAAAACTAAAATCCATTAACGCAATAAACAGACATTATTAAACAAACACAAATAAAATCAAAACAATTTATCAGCAAAACATTAACAAGATCTCCTTCCATCATTTGCCACTGGCCAACAACGTCGACACCTATTGCAAGATTTGGCCGGCAACACCAACACATTCTCTTCTCTGGAGCATTGCAAAATTGGTTGGCGACTTCACAAATAGATTCGGCATCCTTGCTATTTGGAAAGTCGCAACAGTCGCCGTAGAGATTTTTAATGTCGGCGTCGCGATCTCAAACACGGCCTTCAACTATCACAAATCTCATTTGTCATCCGAGGATAGAGAGAACGAGAAAGAGAGACAACCGAAAGATAAAGAGAAATCGTAAGAAAGGAGGACGAAATGGCAGTGGAGAAGAAGACACATCGGTGGAGGAGAGTGATGGAGAGGAGAAAGAAAGAACAGGAACAAAAAAAAAGAGAGTAGACGAAGAGAGAAGACAGAGAGAATAGGAAGAGAAAGAAGAGAGAGAAAGATGATCACGAGATATTCTGCGAGATTTTACATTAAATACTATACATAAATGGCATTTTAGATATTGGGATTAAAAGGATGACATTCATGAAGCTTAAAAGTTTGTATTTTCCACTTTAGAAATTATGAAACACGTAATGTTATTTTTCGAAATGTACAGTTTAAATGGGACACACATCATAATTAACTCAACGGTAAAAGTGTCCAATTTTAATGTTGTATAGGTTATATTATTTTATTTTTCTCTAAGAGGAGGATGAATTTTCCTTTCTCTTCAAGGTTTATTTTATAATATTACTATTTTTTTAAATATAGATTTTAATTGTTTTTTTTCATAGTTGATTAATTGTTTGTAATTAATTTGAAAGGACGTTACATATAAAAATACATGAAACCACATAATTTGCTTTATTTTTTAAAGTATCACATGCAACAAATTAAACTTGTATAAGAACGTATCTAAATATAGAACGGTTCAAGCTACTTACCTAGAATACGCAATGGAAATATCATAGGAACAAGATCCGGTCATATTAGGTTGTTGCAAGCAAACCACGATCTTGTTATGACAAAAAAATGCAAGTCTATTTTAGAGTCTAGATGCTGCTCAAAAAAATCTCCACAACACATAATTCACGGTGAGAATTGGAGAAGAGGACAAACTCCCAATTATCCATATTAAAAGCCTGATGCCTCTCTCTCTACCCATGTGTGGAAGATGACGTATTTTGTGATGTCTTGTGTGGCTTAGTGTGGTTTCTTTTGTCTAATATGTGTAACCCTAATTCGACCCTTCGCACAACCGGTGGTAGAACACATGCGGAAAGGTAGTGATTAGAGTATCCCCAAAGATATCCTAGGGAACTAGCGTCCATTCGACCTCAAGTAATGAAGCTCGGACGAGTCGTACATCGCTTCTCTGGCAGATCATTTCAGATCCATGTTTGTGAATAAAGTAGATTAATCGAGGTCTTGGAAGGCAAGTGAATTCGGGGATAAGCATTAGAACTGAACATGTTATGTCCAAGGAAAAGCGTTCATCATAGGAAGGTGGATAAATCCACGACTAAGGAAGTTACCAGAACGTGAGAAGTTACCAGAACATGGGGAGTTACCAACGTGGAAAGATGTAGCATAGGTCTTGCACAGAACGTGGGTCGATAACTTAGGGAATAACTTCCAAGATCCTTTAGTATAAATGGGCAAAGGAAACACTGGGAAGGGACACATCTAGGACCAAATTCTTGCAATTGCAATTTCATTTCCGTCTTTTAATTTACCAAAGTTTGATTGTTTGCTGATTGGCATGGCGGAGTGTGGACATTCCTCGGCTGAACACGTAAACATTTAGCACTATTTCATTTCAAGTCACTTTTTTGCTTTCTTTACATGCTTTTCCTTTTACGTTTGTTGTAATTACATGTACTATTCTTTACACAAGTAATACAAGTTATGTGTTATTTAATTTGTATATATTTCAATGTTAATTCCCTATGATTATGTGTTTATTTTCAATATATTGTGTAGTTTATTATCTTTTGCTATCAATCCAGAAAATTTGGGATCTTGATGAATTTTGGAAAGTTTCCAAGGTGAAATACGCGAGTTATGTGGAAATGACTTGAAGGGATGGACTCCAGTACATAAGCATGCACATGCTTAACTTATACAACGCAGAGCCTGGAAGTCCATATTTGACATTTTGCACGTGCTCCTGAGAGGAAAAAAAAGCTCTATAGGGTTACCAAAACATTACGTCTTTTTTGTAACGGAGGAGAGCATTATTGGGATTGCTTTTTTCTCTTCCTTATTTTTCTTCCAACAACCAAGAATGTTTTTACTTGGCTGGGTATTTTTTGAAATAATAACAGCAGCAGTTGTAATGGCCTTTTTGTGGCTAATTTCCTTTCTCGTGGTTGGAGGTAACCTCGAATCATTAGAATAAAGTTGTGAGGTTTCTTATTTTTATTATTTTCTTTTGATTCATTCAAGTATTGAATGCTTCTCTACTATAATTTTATGATTGTTCCAGTTGATTGCTAAGGTGGCTAATTAGTGTATTTATTGTTACAGTTTATTGCTAAGTTGAATGTTACATCTGTAATTGTTTAATTTATTTTACTATAGTAGCAACTAGGAACTACTGTTACTACGTTAGAGTTGTAATTCTTAGGAGAATCATTCGTCTGGATTAAATACAGTGTCGTACGTGTATTGTCTTGCTTCGTTGTCTTTCTAGTTCGTACTGCTATTGGTTGATTAAATTTGGGATTATATCTAGGTTGTCAATCAATAAGTATTAGCTAGAATACATGTTTCTAGTTAATTAATCATAAGGAAAGACAAGTAATTTATTTATCCAAATGAATATTTGAATTGTTGACTGCATATCTTTTGTGCCGATGACCAACTGAAATTCCAATGACGATGGTTACTGAAGACCACGGTTTTCTTTCATTTATTTTATTACTGTGATTTCTGTTGATTTTTGTTAGTTGAAAATTTATTTCTTTGAACAAGTGTTTTCATTCAATTATCAAAACCCCCAATTTGTTACTGTTTTTGTTCGCGTACATTACTATTTACAAAACTCTTCATGGGATCAACCCGTACTCACTACTAACTATATTTTAGTTTGTTGAGTGAGGTTTTAAAATTTAGTTGCAGATGATAGCATCACCAGGCACTACACTAACAGTTGCTATATGTTCAGTCTCTAAAGGATGTTTGACACATGTCATCACCCCCATGCACACATTGTTCAAAATAATTCCTCATTTTTTGTTCTTAATTCCTTAGTTCATTTCCTAATTCAATCCAGATTAATTTCTATCATGTCTAATAATCTCTAAGCCCCGAAGTGGGATTCGTACACCTTCGATTAATCGGTTCTCTGTCATTTGAGTCAAGCTCCAAAAACGTCGATTGTGTCGACCCTATGATCAATTCTTATTCCTAATAAGTTCAAATTTCCCAAACTCGACCTATTTATGTCCTGTGTTTCTTGTTTCAAGGTTTCATTCCAAAGCTTCTATTTTCATTCGACTCATTTACGGTGATTATTACATAAAATATCATTTTACAAAGCCTTATGCTATAGGATGATCCAATCAACATAACAAAACACTATTTCAAAACAACATTTTTATAATACAACACAAGAAACTAAACCAAGAACTCATTGGAGTCCAATGCAAACTCCAAATTTATTGCTAGAGCCTCCTTGCTCTGACACTGAGGAGGAGCATACTTACTCAAATTCTTGAACTTATCTTCATACTCCGTCACCGGCATACTTGGGCCCTGATGGAAGTCATTGAACTCATCAGCCTTCCTGTCTCTGATGCTCCGGAGAAGGACAAACATAATAAGCTCTTTCTTAAATCTGGCCTAGCTAAAATCCCTTTGAGTCTGCAAACCCTGCCACCACCGAACTGCTCATCCAGTGAAAAGGAATGGAGCGAGTCTGACCTTGCTTGCATCATCAATAATGCCCCAAATGTTAAAACAACGTTCCACCTATAGAAAGAAATCGTGGGGATCCTATGCCATCTCTCCAGAAAACTTAGGTGGTTTAAGCTTCAAAAACCTATCCAGTAAAGTATCATATCTAGCCACTGGTGCGATAGGACCATCCAACGGAACAACTGCTACAGCCAACTCAGGATGAGGCTGAGGGACATGTGGCTCTACATGTTGAACTGGTGCTGCTGCAGCGGGCGAAACTGGCTGACCTTCAGCTGTTTGATCTGGATGAGCTCTCTCTATATGGTCAAGAACACAAGCCATAAGCTTAAGCATCTCAAACTGAGTTGTAAATAGCTACTACTGAAGCAGTGGCTTCTGCTGAGGTGCTGACGTTCTAACCTCCGATTCATTATGCGAATCCTGTGGATCCATAACAGAATGAATGCATTCCTACCACGAGGTCGACCACAACCACGATCATGATCCATATCTACAGACAGCAAGCAAGCAGAATGTATATGCAAATGTTAGAATGCAAGTGATCACCACAGTACCGAGACAAAAATCAGAAGAGTATACAGAGGCAAATCATACAAACTCAATCAAAGATACCTTGGCTCCACACTGACCCAAACAACACGAAAACCTAACGTTATGATACCACCTTTGTCATGACCCAAAATCGGGTCGTGGCTGGTGTACGAAGTGAACCATATATGAGAACTAGATCCATCTCGCAAAAGCCTCTGAGATCAGACATTCTACCCAACTTATTCGATTTGAATAGTTATCAAACCATTTATAATGTATAAAATATTTTATACCGAAATCCTATGTATATATAATAAGTTATACAAAAAGAAATCATAATATCAAATAAGCACAAAAATATAACATAAAATAAGTATAAATCCAAAAGACAAAATATGACCCAGAAACCCAACAACAACCTAGTGTAGAGCTCTATTGCAAAGATAAATAGAGCACGTCCAAAGGGGCACTCACTAGCAAATGGAACGCTTCACTAGGTACAAGATGTCGAACGGTCATCGAATGCCAAAAGAGAACATGAGAAAATAAAAAAAAAGGAAAATAGAGAAGAAACATAAAGAAAGGGGTAAGAATCCCTAGTGAGGTAACGACACTCCAGATCGCCTCCAAGCCTCACAAAAACTATTTTGAAAATATTTCAGAAATATCGCATACAGATATAAGTGTATGTACGTATATGATCGGTAAATCACAAGCCCATGATTGTCGATGAAGTAATAAAATAACCTTCAGAGTATTCCTAATGTGTTGAACCCACAGAGACAAGTACTAATTGTAATTGATTCTTAACATAAAATAAATTGCAAGAAAAAGTAAAAGGATTGATTTTTTTGGGTGTTTTTAACAATGAAAAACAAGGAAATAACTAACAACAAAAATAAAGAACCTTAGGACTTCCAAGATTCGACCACGATTCCTACTTACTACATTTATGAACAGTTTATGGGATTGAGTGTTCTCTCACTTTTTTCACCTAGAGCCTATTTCAAGTTCATCTAGGTTATGCCTACATTCATTAGAAGGGTCATTTCGGCCTCAACTAACTAAACTAGACTCATTACATTCTCTTGGGAATTTCATCGAATACCTTATTGGCATGAATATTTTCATTTCATAACCTAACAAGTTTAATGCCTGTCAACCTCATCTAGCCTTCCCCTTTCGGTCCTTCAACTAGATTTGTTCAAACTACAGCTAATGATGGCCAATTATAATCATAGTCCATTAAAACATGTCATCAAATCAAATCCAAGCTCTTCTACAATTATGTCATTCAAGCACAAGAGATAATTACCACGAAAATAGAACTAAAGCACAATATTTCATATATAAATATAATAAGCATACATCAAGATCTACACCTTGAAATCCTAATAAGATGATTAAATTACCATGGATTTGTACAACAGAATAAAACAATAAACACCAAAAATAACCATGGCAACAATTTATAATTTGAAGAGATAAAGGAGAAAAACAAATAGAGAGAGCTTCTCTAGGTAGCTTTTGAGAGAACTCATCATACTTCAAGAACGATCTTCATCCCTTCTTCCAACCCAACAACAATGTTCTTCCAAGTGGAAGAACAAAGAGAAAATTATGTACCAAGGTAGGCTCCCTTTCTTGATGCATATATGGGTGGATGGGGTATTTATAGGCTTTAATAAGTCCCAAAAAAACCCTAGATAAGTTGCCAAGTTGATGCATGCAAGTTGCGATTTTGTTGGCCACTTTTTGTCCACATCTTATCTCTAGCCGAAATATGACTTTTGTAATATCCCGTTATCGAAATTTGATGGTATTCCGTCAAGACTTCAGGAAAATTCAGGGCTTTGAGGTGTTAAACTTTGATCGAGAATGTTCGGAGGTGGTTTGTGTGTTCAAAGCACATAACAGGTCATCTATATGCGTTGGAGATGTCCTACGCGCATAGATTGAGGTCAGGGTGTCGTCTACGTGCATAGGTGATTGTGCTACGTGCGTAGATGGATGTCTGATTCAGACCGTAAGTGTGCCTGAGCACATCTGTGTTCGTTGGAGACGTCCGCGCAAGTTGGACGTGATTTGGACTTGGAACCGTGGTGAGCATGGTGATCTACGTGTATAGCGCTAGGTGGTGCAGGAGCTTCGTCTATGCACGTAGTATGCGATCAACGTGTGTAGAGGAAGGTTCAACGCACGTAGATGGGCCTTTTTTGCGGTCATTAAATGAAATGCCACGTTTCAGTTCTGAGGTTCTATAAATACACCCACCTACGGCTCTCTTCTGTCATAACTCATCTCAATCGCCGAAATCACTCTCTCAACTACTCCTCTGCAATTGCAATCACTCCTCAGTACTTTCATTACGATTCTAAAGGTAAGAATCATTCTTTGATCTATTCTTTCCGTCATCTCACCTCATATTTGTTCATCTAGGGTTTTGAACGGATTTTGGGATTTTGTTCAGATCTTCCTTTTCTGTTGTAAAAGAAGTTAAATATTGGTAGATTAAGCTTGGTTAAGGTTGTAACCACGGGATTTTAGCTTCGATTTCTAAGGATTTCGTGTTTGAACAAAATGGGTTTGATCCGAGGTAGGGTTCTGAATTTTGGTAGATTTCTCATCAGATCCGGAGTTGTATCTGATGTATTATGATAGATAGGTGTTAGAAGTACATAGATATGAAGTTGGGTGTCAAGATTTGACGATTTGTGTCGAGTGGGTTAAGAATTCCGGATTTGGGGATTTGGATTCTTGATGATTTTGAGGTTGTTTGTGAGATCTGAGATTAGATCCTTGCTTGAGAGGCAGATTGCAACCAATATGAGTGTTTGATCGATCGGGTAAAGATCAAAATGGGAATTTTGGGCATTTTGGCATAAGATCTCGATGCCATCGAGAGTTAGTTAGCATTTGCATACACATACATGCATCGGTACTGCCATAGTACCACATATTGATATTTGCTATGTCTGTATATGTATAGCTCAGTGTGTCTGCCAGCAGGAGCAGTCACCCGCGAGCGATATTTGATTGGATCCGCAGCTTTGGATACCAGGTGAGTGAAATAGCAACGTCAGACACATAGGCTGTGTCTTTCAAAATTAAGTATGCTATTTTTGATATGTTTGACTATGACATAAATTGACTAATAATTATTGGGTTAATTAATAATCTGGATATGTGATTATTATTAACCAACGTTTTGATATGAAAAACCTACAGTATATATGGGTATATATATACAAGAATATTTTGTAAATGATGGCATAA
>CAODLS012109638.1:0-10859 GCA_948243855.1 Flueggea neowawraea
TAGTTGTCAGAGGATTCCAACAAGAAGAAAGAGTTGATTACACTAACATTTTTGCTCATGTTGTGAAGCTCAATACTATCAGAACAATATTGAGTATTGTTGCCAGTGAAGATCTTCATCTTGAGTAGTTGGACGTGAAGACATCATTCCTTCGAGATTTGGATGAGGAGATATATATGCACCAATTAGAAGTCTTTTCAGAAACACGGAATGGTATGCAGACTTGAAAAGAGCTTATATGGCCTAAAACAAGCCCCAAGGCAGTGGTACAAGAAATTTGACGGCTTCATACACAGGGAAGGTTTCTAAAAGAGCAACGCTAACCACTGTTGCTTCTTCAAGAGGTATACCTCCATCTATATCATCTTACTACTATATGTTGACGATATGTTAGTTGTAGGTTCAGATATAAATGATATCAAATTGTTGAAGCAACAATTGTCAAAAGAGTTTGACATGAAAGACTTTGGTCCAACAAAGAAGATTATTGGAAGGCAAATCTCAAGAGATAAGTGGAAAGGTCTTTTGCAGTTATCTTAACCAGAGTACATCAATAGTGTTTTGCAGAGATTCAACATGTGTGACAACAAGCAGGTCAGTACACCCTTGGCTAGTCACTTTCATCTATCCAAGGATCAATGCCTTCAAACGTCTGAAGAGAGAGAATCATAGATAAGGTTTCTTATGCCTCATCCATTAGAAGCTTGATGTATGCAATGGTTTGTACGAGACTAGACATTGGTCATGCAGTGGGAGTGGTTAGCAGGTTTATGTCAAGTCCGGGCAAAACTCATTGGGAAATAGTTAAGTGGATTTTGAGGTATCTACGAGGCACTACAGAGAAATGTTTATACTTTGGAAAAGAAGAGCCAAAGGTACAAGGCTATGTAGATGCAGACGTTGGAGGTGAAATTGATCACCGAATAAGCACAACCGGTTATATATTCACTGTTGGAAATACTGTTGTGAGTTGGATGTCGAGGTTACAGAAGATTGTCACTTTATCCACTACAGAGGCAGAGTGTGTAGCAGTGACTGAGGCCAATAAAGAGATGATATGGCTTCAAGGTTTGTTAACTAAGATGGGATTCAAACAGGAGAAGAATGTTTTGTACAGTGATAGTTAGAGCGCAATACACTTGGCAAAGAATTCAACATTTCATTCTAGAACCAAGCATATTGGACTCCGTTATCATTTCTTCAAATCTCTGTTGGAGGATGAGGTGTTAAAACTGGAGAAAATTCAAGGAAGTAAGAACCCAGCTGACATGTTAACAAAGACAGTATCTATCGACAAACTGAAGTTGTGCTCAACTTCAGTTGGCTTGCAAGAATAACAAGGCTAAGAAGAGCTGCTGCATTGATCGAGGTGTGAAGACAAATTGAAATTAGTCTTCAAGTGGGAGATTGACAAAGTTTGTTAAAAAAAACTTGCACCGTTTTTCATTTTTCAAAATCTACACCAATTAAAATTATTTGACAAAGCAGGCAACCAATTAAATTTATTTGACAAAGGAGGCAATTGACAGCTGCAAATGGGTAGCAAATCATGTGAAGAAGGGACTAATTAGGGCTATAAATATAGCCCTTATGTGTTGTAGTGTGTGTAAGAAGAAGAAAAATTGTGTGAGCCTTGGTGCTTTGTATTATGAAACACAGAGAGTGTGGTGATGTGCAGAGAGTTGAGTGAGATTTGTTGAGAGAAAATTGAGAGTAATTTTCTTGAGTTGTAAGTGTTGTAAACACTGTGTATTTTTCTCCCTTTAATGAAAGATCTGCAGCAGCCCGTGAAGTAGGCAAGTTTATGCCGAACCACATAAATTGTGTGTATTGATTTATTATTTTTTTTCTCACTCCCATATATCTGACATATGGAGAATTTGTGTATTTTCCCAACAATTGGTATCAGAGCTTAGGTTGGGATCCAGAGGAAGCTAGATTTGGGTGGGAATGATGGCCGCAGACGAAGGGATGGTGAAACTCGATAAGTTTGATGGTGCAGTTTTTGGGTTCTGGAAAATGCAAATAAAGGATTATTTGTATTAGAAAAATATGTACCTACCTCTCTCAGGAAAGAAGCCAGAGTCTATGGAGGAGGAAGAGTGGAACCTTCTATACAGGTAGGCCCTTGGAGTTATTTGATTGACGTTGTCTCGGAATGTTGCTTTCAATATAGCAAAGGAGAAGACCATGTCAGATCTTATGAAGGCTTTTGTCAGTATGTACGAGAAGCCATTTGCCTCAAAAAAAGTGCACCTCATGAGGCGATTGTTCAATCTGCGGATAACAGAAAGCGCATCGGTAGCTCAACATCTCAACGAACTTAACACAATCACAACCCAATTGAGTTCAGTTGAAATTGAATTCGATGAAGAAATACGAGCATTGATACTTTTGTTTTCTCTACCAAAAAGTTAGAATGCTACTGTCACAACTATGAGTAACTCGGTAGGAAGCAATAAGTTGAAATTTTATGATGTTTGTGATTTGGTTCTCAGTGAAGAGATCCGACAGAGAGAGTCAGGTGAATCATCAATCTCTTCAGTATTGCACACAGAGTCAAGAGGAAGAAATTCAACCAGAGGTAAAGGTTGAGGTAGATCAAAGAATAGGAGGTCCAAATCTAAAAATCTTACTAATTCCAATAGCTCAAAGACCATCTATTGTAATTTTTGCCATGGTTTAACTTGAGCCAAGGCCGCTTTTAACCTTCTCTCCATACCTAACATAAACTTACCCTGTCTTCATAGATATATTAAATTCAAGCTATGACATTACTTACATGATGATCTTACATTTGACATTTAACAATTAAAAATTGGCATGGAATTTACGAGTCTACGTAAATTAAGATTATCCTACGATAAGCACTCTTACTTCTTTTAATTGGCTTCAAATCACTGTCATTACCTTGAAAGTGTGCAGGTTGCGTCATCTATATATAAATATGGATGGACATGAACCATCATTACTATTTAACATGGAAAATAGCAAATACAGTAAGTGCAACCATCCATTAGTTATCCATCCAAGAGAAGATGACAACATGGAATAGACAAAAAACAATTTAGTGGATCCTGATCAAGGCTAACTTTTTCACAACCAAATGTGTTTGAAAAAATATTAAAAAACTCAGATAATTAGTCATTTAAATGAGACCAAACCACAATACCTGACCTATCAAAGACTTTAAAACATACCATCAAAATATGGCTGAAGCTGTGCAGACAAGCCTCTCAATCAACACCCTCCTTGGTAATCCTAATTTCCCACAAAGACAACTTCCTGTGAGCATCACTTGCAACATTCTCAACAATAATGTCGCACAACAACATCTTCGTCCGACTTCTTTTCACACCATTCTAGCCTTTATCGTCCCTGTCCTCCTCAATTTTGTGGAAGTGAAGTATAAAGGAACTAACACTTCACCATTCATTGCACATCCTATAATTACAATTGTTGCAGCCACCAGTTTGCTTTGCTACACCATAGCATACACAACTAAATATAGATACGTCGTCCCCTTTTCCCATCTTACACACACATGCCAGGGCGTCATGTAAGTGTCGGGTTGTACCTTGTTGGGTTCGCTAGCATCAATATTGTTGTGGGATATAGCAAGGCCTATTTTATATCTATTCTACGTCTTGCTTTTTGTAGGGAAAATTTCTGGTTTAATCAACATGATGTATCAAAAAATTGTGGAAAAAATAGAACATTCAGAGCATGCACAAATACGCTGGCTTGCGAGACGACACGGCAACAGAGACGCGTTTCTCCTGCTCCCACGATGATGAATATATCAGCAGACGAACTGTGCCGCCAAGTTTCTTGAATGTATAAATATAAAGCATGGTTGATTGCTAGGAAGCAGACATCATGTGGCACATGTTGATGCTTGTACAAAAGTTACATCATTAAGAACCTCATTCACTATTGAAAAACACAGTTCAAAACATGCTTACCGCTAGAAAGATTAAATGGTGAAGAAACAGACTGCATCAACTTTAGTCAGCATCACTTGTCATAAAAAATTAGTCAGCATCACTTGTCAAAAAAAATTTAGTCAGTATCACCTTAACTCCATGACCAAGTTCAATAAACACTACTGTCTCGCTGTTTTACATGTTAGCTTGAAAAAAGGGGTATAAGCACTACTTTCGATCTAACCTATTAAAAAAACCCTTTTTATCTCAGCATTTTGGATTAAAAACAATTGAAATTAGAATGTGTATTAAAATAAAAGAAAAAGATAGTGGGTCGTTCATTGATATAGCCTGAGGTCGTGCATTGCATTGGCAAGTCATATGTGCAATTTAGTAACAAATTTATAACTTATTAATACTGAAATTGACTCCACTATTAAGGAGCTATGAGTCTGATTCTTAATAAAACAAGTAAAATGATTTGTAAAAAAAATTCATACACAAATTTGAATGTGTATAAGTGGATTGCATCTGTCACGGTACAAATGTCCATGTCGTTTGATAGGAATAAGCCAATAAACCTGCACTACCTATCGTCTATTTAAGAATTGCTTGTCTTCCCAAGCTACCACCAGTGGTTGGCTTTTGTCACTGCTTGTGAGGCAGTTGGCAGTAATGCAAATTGGGTCTTCCCAATAAAGAAGTCAGAACTTGACACGTCATTAGCCATTTGAATTTTTAACTGTGGCACGTCAAGCAAGATCTAACAATTAAGCCACGACTCTCAAGTTCCCAGCACCACCACTATATATATATACCTGCCTAACAGTGATCTTATCATTCAAATCAAAGAACAAATACAAAATATGGGTTGCTCTGAAAGCAAAAGCTGCAAAAAGACCATGATGGAGAAGACTGCAGTAGCCGAAGAAGAAGATAAGAAAAAGGGTGAGATAGCCGCAGTGGTTCTCGCTGTGGGAGGCGTAGCTCTTTTGGTTGGAGCAGTTGCTCTGTTTTCGTAAATTGGTTCATCAACTTCTTCTGACCGGAAAACCATGAAAGCTCCTGGAAGGGACTACCTTATATTCAGGGATGATTTTGAGAGTGATCCCGCTAGCTACTTTTGCAATTTGTGCGAGTAGAACTGTTGCTTAATATGAATGTTTCTGGTTGAAAGAAGTGATCTGGTTACAGGAATAAATGTTAATTAGTACATGTTTTGTTTTGCTCGTGTGTGCTTTATCTGTAATGGTGCTTGTGAGCAGAATTCAAAGAGGTATTTCTTGCAGGGATTTTATTGGGTTTATAATTTGATTATTATCTGCTTTCTTCTTATGTGCAATTCTTTTAATATAGTTTCCATTGTTAAGGAATTGATTCGTGTCAGTTCAAAAACAAAGGGAATTGATTCGTGGACAATCAAACTGTTTATCGACGATCGGTCAAGCAAACAATTTATCCCAAAAATAAACATTCTAATTAGCAACTTCGCGTGAATATATTTGGTCGTTTCTATGACATGCCACAGTTCAAATAATAAGAGACAACATGAAAGACTTGCTACCTATGCAGCTATGCTGAAGGACGTGCCGGAAATTTGGTCGGCGACTTGCCGTTTCAAAATCAAAATACTAGGGGCGATCGGTCGCCTTTGTAAGTGGAGCACCAAAAGTACTTACCATAGATTTTTACCTGCAAAAATTGTCTTGGCCAATCGAAGGGAGAGAAAATAGCATCAGTAGCTAAATTCAACCAAAGGTGGCGATGTCATCTAAGTAGTAGCTTTTGCACTCACCAAAGGCAGGAGCCTTTGTTGCAGCTGCTTTCAATACACCCCAGTTTACTTCTAATAACTGAAGCCAAAGCCTTTGCTCGATACTCTCTGCAATTATCACAGTAGAGTACTTCTCTTTAACTGCATTATCCAATATTCTAAACATCTCCCTTGGATTGGTGATTTTCTTTTATCAACCAAAAGCAACTGCAACCAAAAAAAAACTCACACACTCTAATTGCTTAATTGAAGAATATGTCAAACTGCATAAACTTGAGAGTTCCTACCTTGCATTCATGGAACTCCACTATCATTTTTCGACGATCAAATTGCATTCCTTCTACTACTTGTAGGTAGTTCTCAATAGACCTCCCTTGTTCAACGGTGACCACACCCCTCCGGCCTACTTGTCGAAAAGCATCAGATATCATGTTTCCCACAGTATAATCATTTCCTGCGCTTACCGCAACAACATCTGCAAGTTCATCATCCTCAACCTGGAATAAATTTCAAACTGCTTTTAGTTTATTTACAACGCACATGAACAATTTTTCCATCCAATTCAAATCCTTCTTGCTCCTCCTAGACTAAAGACATCTATAGTGAATTCCCAAGAAAATGCAGTTACGAGTTGCACATATTTACCTCTCAGGACGTCAATTTGAGTTCAGAAACAAGAGCCTTTGTTGTTTTCTAGTTTCCACGGGCAATTTGGACAGGATTCATGCTAGTAAAAATAACAAATATAAAAAAGATAAAAATAATTTTTTTTTTTAAAAAAGAAGCTCCTGCTGGATTTGTAGTCCACATTTGAGAAACAGAGCTCTTACCCCAAAATCGCAACCATTTATCTCATCAACATCCCTTATGCGATGCAGCCTTAACACTATCCCAGACCAACCATTGTTCTGCGCTTGCACAACTGGATTACCTCCTAAGACTGCACACCTTAAACTGCCACCTCCATCCACAACAAGAACGCTTCCAATACCCTTCTTCTCAAGAAACTCGTGAATCAAAACATTGTCTTCAAAAACCTAAGTTACTATTGGACCAGAAAAGACTTGTCTTCGACCATAAATATGAAAAATCGGTTGAAGCGCTCGAAGCTAATTCCATTTGTGAGCACCGCTGGAGTTAGCGGGACGCAGCTGGCATGTAATGACACAAATTCGCAGCTACCGTCGCCGTTTTACTCTTTTTCTTGGCATCGCCCACCCTTTGTCTTTTCTTTTTTTTTTTTTCTTTCATTCAACGGACGGACAACAGAATAAAAAACCCACCAGTGGGCTCCATCGGCGAGTGCTCCCGTGGCCCTCCGTCACAAGCAGGTGCTTCACCCCCTGCTTGGCACCATACAGCTCCGCCCCTGCCCTTCCCCCAATAAAAAAAGGCAGGGTATTTGATAAACAAGCATGACTAAGTGAACACAAGCATTAACTTAATACAGCACATTTCCATAACCCCAAAAGAAAAGAAATGAAAGACAGAGAATTCTAAACTCTGAAATTGTGGATACTCTAAAATGACATGTGGGTCATATAATAATTCCTTTAGAACAGTTTCACCTTCATTAACGATCTTGGGAGGACCATACTTGTTTTCCAACACCACATTCCTTCCTTTTGGACCTAATGTGAGTCCCACTAGCTCTGCCACCATCTCTACTCCTGCCCGCACCAGTCAACAACCACATTGTTGAAACAACGTATAACCCATGAAAATAATTTTCTTTTAAAAATTAAAGATTATCTCTCTCTGTAAGTATATTTAACCAGAAGTTTCTTAGTGGCTGAACTTTCTCGGTTGAAGTGAAGTTCATTAGCCATGGCTTTGGGACATAACGAAGAAGATGAAGAGACCCTTTTGAAAGGTGATAAAGTTGCGATTTCAGTGAACGACAGTGCTGAGATTGGAGCTTGTAAGAATGAAATGGCTGTGCTGTTGATGGACTGTAAGTTAGTTAAGGACTGGAAGAATAAGAAGAGTAGAGATATTTTATTTGTGAATAACACTCGGAAAACAAGAAAGACACAATTTTATTAATATAATTTGCGTCAACAAGCAATGTGATGTTGCATAAATATTGAAACCTTAAACTCTAAAACAAGTGGCGGCCATTGTTCATTTGGTCTTGCATATCAAGCTTAGTTTTAAAAGCTCTGCAACACCCCTTTCTTCTGCAATTAAACTTGGCATCCCTATGAGCTTGTTGCAGACGATCTGTCAGCTGGCTTTCATTGTCATAATCATTGTCACATAAGTGGCACATGCTGTCAAAATCCCTCCTTTCCTTTTTTTCTTCCTCTTTTTTTCTTTTTTCATCAGAGTTGTTGTTAGCAGAAACAGGGGCAGAGCTGTTAGACATCTTAGCTTATCTATGTGTCAATATCAGTTTATACACAGATCGAAGAACCAAAAGAAATTACCCTTTTTATAGGTAAGGGACATAGAAATTTTATTTCTCTCATCTCTAGATGTAAAATGAAATTCTTCGTTATCATGAAATTTTACAACCAACTTCTGCACATTAGTTGTTGCACATTTCTCTCATCTCTAGATGTAAAATGAAATTCTTCGTTATCATGAAATTTTACAACCAACTTCTGCACATTAGTTGTTGCACAGTAAACTTGTTCAACTGCTCATTAGTTGTTGCACAGTAAACTTGTTCCAGAGTATAGGCTAAAGCCCGTCTTCAAGGCCATCTTAACGCTATATGCGGCCATAAGCGTAAGATATTTTATTAAATTTTTAATGATAAAAAAGAGAAATCATTTAATTTAATTTTTTAATATATAAAATTACTAAATAATTTAAAATTTATTAATTTTCATTTAAAATTTGAAGTTTTAATAGTAAAATTGTAAACAGTATTCTATAAGGTATTTAATTTAACAAATAATATCTTTGATTTTTTGATAATATTTTTTTAAAATATTTTTTATAAAAATTAAATACTATTTTAATGTAACACAATTACAATAAAAACAAACTTTATAATGAGAAAGCTAATCAATTATAATTTTAGTTAATTTTGAATACACATCGATTGTTAAAAAAAATACTTAACAAAAATAAAAAAAACACTTGAAAATGTTAATATAAATTAATAAATATTAAAAATTGTATTTGGATTAAAAAATTGAACATTAAATTAGACCAATTACAAATTATACATTATATATTCTTTAATTAAGTATTCTTAACTTTAACTAAATTATACATTGTGGACCATTTTTTTTTTACTTTTTATATCTTTTTTGCTCTTAATTTAAATATCTTAATTTATTAGAAAAAAATCAGGAATCTAAATTAAACTACATTAAATTTATTTTTCAATTAACCCAATAATTTTTATATATGTTTATGGGCCAATTACAAAAATTACAAATTTAAAAAGATATTTACAAACAGATGATCATGACTTTTTCCTCATATCCGCTGCTCCTTTTTCATTTCATATAGAAATCCCTGTTTTCCTTACATCACATGGTTATATTTTTTTTCTATTTTTTTTAATGTTAATCTCTGTTATTTTTTTATTAAAATCCTTTTTCCATTTCTTTTCAATTATTTTTTTCCAACTAAAATATCAACTTAAAATAAATTTTTCTTTATTTTATTTTTAATTTTTTTAAATTACTTTTTCAACTTAAATATTAACTTAATATCAACTGAAAATAAATTTTTCTTCATTTTACTTTTAAAATTTTTAGATTAATTTTTTTCGAATCTAAATATCAACTTAATACCAATTTAAAATAAACATTTTTTTTTATTTTAAACCTTTTTAATTTTTTTAAATTATTTATTTTTTCAACTTAAATATTAATTTAATATCAACTTGAATGAAAAACTTTCTCAAAAAACTTTCTTCAAAATATACTTTAGACAACTAACCCTAAAAAAATCTTAAATAAATATTTTCTTAACACTCTTTTTTCAAAATTTTTAAAAACAACCTTATATAAAACTTCTAATAAATCTTCAAAATTAAACTAACAAATACAATTTACTTAAAACTTTTTAAATCAACTTTGATATTTGTAACACAAATAAATTTTTTGAAAATTAACATTTAAAAATAATTTTTTAAACAGAAAAAAAAAAAGGGAAAATAGCGGCTGGGGTTTGAAGAAAGAAACCCAAGCCGCCTTCGAAACCCTAGGCGCTCCAGACGGCTAGATCTAGTTGCCACCCAAGCGACCAAATCTGGCCACTGATGTCAAATCTGTCATTTTTGACACCAAAGCCGTTGAAAGGAGCAGATCTGGAGCAAGCACGAGAGAGATAGCGACAGAGACCGACTGGGAGAAGAAGTTTAGCAAGCCTCGACGACTCAGAGCATGCAAGACGAGGTGGATGGAGGCGGAGACGAGATGCAGCGAACGACAAGGAGATGCAGCAAACAAGATCTGAAAAGGATAAAGCGGAGACGATGCGAACTGAGACGAGGCAGCGGAGGGAAAGGAGGAAGATGACAGAGCGCATGAGAAGATGGTTTTTCCACTCATGATTGAATACTAATTTGTTCCATACGAATAATTAAGAAAAACATCTGTTTGAATTGTAATACGGGGTTCAAAATTAAGGAAAAATGTCAACAATGGCAGTTTATAATTAGAGGTCCCAATTGTTTCATATACTGTAATTAACCCTATGTTCAATTACACATAAAAACTCTTAAGCCCCCTTAGGCCGAGGCCTTAGTGGCCTTGAGCTTGAGCCAGCCCTGTCCATCTTCTTCTATTCTCACCATGGCCGACGCAGAGACTCCTCATTTTCTTTTGTCATTCTTCTTCAACAATTAACAAATACTGCTATCGCTTCTCTTCCAACAATTGATTCTCTCTCTTCTTCTTTACCTTTCTTGACAACTAATGTCACCCAAATGTTTTCCATCACTCCCAATAGAAAAAAAAAAAGAATAAATTTGCAAATAAGGTCAACTACTGCGAAGGGTTTAAACGTTGCTGTAATCAAATATCTTTGCAATAATATATCGGTTGTTACATTAAAAAGTAAATTTACCCACAACTAAACATGAGGTAATCCCCAACTAGAGGGATGAAAATGAATATTAGATGCCTTAAACTGGACAATAGAAAATAAAATTACTTACAATTAAACAGGTGGTAGTACCCAAATAGAGGGAT